>JAHWFP010050972.1:77141-101497 GCA_023313725.1 Lithobius niger | reverse complement strand
ACAAGTTGCGTGCCTCACGAAAATTAATTGTAATAAAAAAAACTATGTGTTCTAAGTAAGGCTCGGCCGATACCGATATTGGCATCGGTATCGGTACCGATACTGGCGGTATCGGTAGCGTATCGGTATCGGCTAACTGTTTGGTCAAATATCGGTTTTTGCGATATCTTCGCCAAAAATTGTCCGTTTTTTATGTTCCAATACACCATTTTAACCGTTTTTTCGAGGGCTTTCCAATGGTGCTAATTTCAGAGCGATAGCTTCAGTCGTTCTCAAATTATTTAACAAAAACCAAAAACAGTTTCCAAAAAGCGCACTTTACTGCAAGATGCTTGCTGATGGAGCTTTGAGATTCGGAATTTTTAATCAAATTTTGTTTCTGAATATTGAAGAAACATTAACTTTACTGGAAGTAATGCATTGAAGTATCGGCATCGGTATCGGTGATGTAGCATCGGACCGTATCGGTATCGGATCGGATCGGTCAAAGTTGGTATCGGCCGAGCCTTAGTTCTAAGAGTATAAAAATTTGCAGACGTAATAATTATATTCTAAATTATTGACCAGAAATGTAATTGGGACCATCGTCCTACGTTTTCATTATTTTAAAAAATCCTGAACATGAACACGCGAACACGTGAACAGCGATAACAAAAGTTATCAGCGATAACGGACAGTGAACAGCGATAACGAAAGTTTCAACTTACAGTACTCAGAATGATAACAACCACTCGATATTCTTCTGTCACAACGCGTATTATTACTTCCGAAATCATTATTTTATGTTTTATTACCGTAAAAATAGTTTAAAGTTGCTTTATTTCTTCGAGATTCACGATCGATAACAGCTCACTACCAAATCGTTGCCGGACGCCATAATGACCGGCTGCCCGCAATGCGACGCGCTGCTGCTGGCGCCAATGGCCGTGACCTTGACTCGCTTCGCGTGACGTCACTCGCGAACGGCCGAAGAGTCACGTGCCGCGAACAAGCCAATCAGCGCTCGCGATAGCTCGCGAGGCCGAAGCATTTGAACAACGGTCGTTGAAACAGGACATTTCATTGGAGGAATACAGGCAGTAATGTTGGAGTTGATGACGTCATTTTTCGCGGGCCAAAAAATTGGGAATCCCCTCTCTCGAACGCGACCAAGATGGCGGCTGTACGTTGCGTCGTTCCGGAGATACGATCGTTTGAACCAAGGGCTATTTTCAGTAAATAAACGCAATTTCACGTCCATTTTGGCGACGATGCCAACAATAACATTGACTTAAGGTAATAAACAGATGATATTAAATTAAATTTACCTAAATAAACCGAAAATATACATTCCAAATTACGTAATTCAATCGGAGTTACGCCTCCGATGTACGCAATATGAAATTTTTTTTTTAACAGGGCGTAGAACTCGGCTGAACCCGGCTAACGATACATTGTCGTGTCGGCTTTTTTGCAGTGAAATTGCGATGACGATATATCGTCGCTTAGGCCTAAAAGAGTTTAGTGTGTATATCTAGCAGTAACCTCACCAATTTTTGTTACTATTCAGCTATAAATTAATGTTTTATTAATTATTTTGTGATTTGGGGTAATTTCATTCAGTGTAATTACTATAGGCATATGGAGGGCACCAAAATAATATGAAATAGGCTAGGTTACTAAATCAACTTTTATTGTTTAGGAAAGTTGAATGCACAGGTAGGTGTGTGTATTAGATGATTTGCATTAATTAGCAGGTATACTTGTGTATGCATTCTCCATGCAGTCCGTTCCCACATTGAGCACACACAGTTCTGGAACGCTTTACTTGTTTTGGCTTGCTGCAAACAACACATCTGCGTTCAAGTTTTCCTGCAAGTTTTCGTATTGCCTCTCGCACAGTGGGGCTTGCTTCAGTGTTTGCTTTTGATGAAATATGTTCTTCTAATCCAGCAACCACTTTCATGGTAAAGATGTACCAATTCATTTTCGATCCTGGGTTGCACTGTTTATACCAGATATACGCATTGAGTACCATATGACCTAATTTATTTATTTCTGTATGTTCCGTACACAAGGTACAATATAAAGGATATAAAAAAACAAAAAGTTGATAAAATACATTGAGGGCAACTACAGCTCAGGGAAAGAGAATTAGGACAAGACTATCCTCAGCATATTGCAGGACTGCCATGCCCTGAACATGGTCGTGAGCACGTTGCCGCAAAATTTCTAGGTCCCTTGGTGTTCGAACTTCGCACCAAAATAAAATATAAAATGTTGAAAGCAACATTTCGTAAAATGCTGATAACGTTTTTTTCAGTACTTCACAGTTTGGCGTTCGGCCAGATAGCAACGATTACGTGCAACGAAAAAATCTCAACACAGTCTTAAAACGATTACGTGCAAAACCACGGGATGTATCCAGTATCAACTTTTGCCCAGTAAGACTGAATAGTGGGCTTCCTAATTTGTCCCATGTTGATAATACATGCGAGAAATGCTTTTATTTCACCCACAGAAGTCTTGTACCATTGAGCAGCTTTTCTTTTTTCTTCGCTCAGCTTAGCGAGTGTTGCGTCGGCATGTTTGTTAATTTCACTTACGATGTACGTCAAAAACTGCTGTGTCATCAAAAGTACAAAAAAAAATCCACTGGTGTTTTGCCAGTTGACGGAATTCGTTTTGGGCCGGGAACTTCCAAAAATTCGGGTTCATTTTCCGATTCTGTGTCAATTTCCTGCCAGTCGTGAACAGCATTGGGTGGAGCGGTAGCGGCGGCCGCATTTCTTGGGCTTTGAGTTTGGCGATCGCGATCGCTCTCACTTCCGCTAGAATCGTCGTTACCACAGCTACTATTATATTCAAAATCACTCTTATCTGTGCTTGAACTATCGATAATAAAATCTTCATCATCTGATCCACCAAAACGTCTCATAAATTGCGTAGAATTGGCATCTGAATCGTACTTTGCATCACTCGCGGGAGACAAGATGGCGGCATCCATTTTGGCTTTCTTCTTCAGCTTTGCCGGCCTTCAAAAAAAAAATTCGTTGATGACGTCACAGACGGCTAGCTCTCCCATTGGCTGCTGAATTTGGCGCGAAAAATGTTGCTCTTGCATGCTACCGCCGTCTGTTGGACGCTTTTGGCAACGTTGCCTAGCAACAACGCTCCAAACTGAGCGAACGATGTATCGTTCCTCGGACGTTTCCGGCTTCATTTTTGAGCAACGATGTATCGTAGCTCGGACTCAAAAGGGTTAAGCACTCAGTACGAAGCAGAAGCAAGCCAACCGATGAAAACTAGCCGTTCATAATGGAAACACGCTAACCGGAGGAGAGGGCAAGAGACCAAACTTCGAAATGCCTCACCAGTTCTGAACAAAGTGCGAAGTTTTCAACAACTTTTTGGGGGACAGCCTGCTTGCACCCCGGGGTGCACGTCAAGGCGGTGCCCGCCACCGAATTTTGACGAGGTCAACTGATAATGCTAAAATTATCAGGTTAATATGTTTTGGCAATAAAGAAAGAACATTTTGCCGGCCCCCAACCATGCTGGCTAAAAATGGTTTCTTTTTGCCTAAAACATACTTAACCTTACTCCCCGCCCTACCTCCCCTCTCAAGTCACCGCCTGACAAATTGAGAGTAAAATGAATGCCTAAAGCGTCCATGCTCTCGCCTTTATAAGGGAGGACTGCGTCACGCATGCACAGTGGGATATGCAAGGCAGGCGTCTACGCACCAGAAGAAACCTCCAGGGGAACATCACATTTGAGGAATGTAATGCTAAAATTATCAGGTTAAGTATGTTTTAGGCAAAAAGAAACCATTTTTAGCCAGCCTGGCTGGGGGCCGGCAAAATGTTCTTTTTACTATCCTAAAATACTTACCTTCAGTAGAACCCACCCAGCCTCCCCGCTTCGCAGAACCCGTAGTTTTCCTGATTGCGACTGGTTCGAAACGAAGGGATTTTACAATGGCTGACGTTGCGTTATTAAAGACAATGATGCATGCGCACTAGGTGCCTGAGAGGCTAATCTCATTGCATTGCTGGTTTTAAAGGTACACAGGTTTAAAATTTCGGGTAAGAAAAGCAAATCGCAAACGATTTAGCACATACTGAAGGTAAGTATTTTAGGATAGTAAAAACTAATTTTGATCAGTGTTAAAATTTATGTTTTTTGCGATATCTTCGCCAAAAATTGTCCGTTTTTGATGTTACAATACACCATTTTAACCGTATTTTCAAGAGCTTTCCAATGGTTCTAATTTCAGAGTGATAGCTTCAGTGGTTCTCAAATTATTTAACAAAAACAGGTTCCAAAAAACGCACTTGACAGCATGATGTTTGCTCATAGAACTTTAAAATTTCGCATTTTTTATCACAGTTTGTTTCTGAATATGGAAGAAACATTAACCTTACTGGAGGTAATGTATTGAAATATCGCCATCGGTATCGGTGATGTAGCATCGGATCGGATCGGTCAAAGTTGGTATCGCCCGAGCATTAATTGTGATGTTAAAATCGGTCAAAAATTGACAAAGTTATTGCATTTTCACCTGATCATTTCTAGTATGGATGCAAGCAATGAGCTGAGTTTGAGTACAAGTTGCATGCTCAGCTCGAATTTAAGTACTGCACATCTCTAGCAGAAGCATTTATACGAACTTCCGTTATTTTTGGTGTGCATGCACGGTGCATTAATTCTTCAATTCTTGTTCAAATAACAGAATGGAACAAATATCTATCTCCACACCGCAAATTTTGGAATTCACAGACTGATAGGAGGATTTTAAATTAAAACTGTACAGACTATACTAGCTATAAAGTTTTTCTGTTGCAGAACACGACCAATTAGTAATAAATGCTGCCTTCCAACTGATTTTCGTAATTAATATTCATTTTTTTGTTTGTTTTTTATATATAGACTCCGACAGGTTTGTTTTCTTGCTGTGTACGAGAGCTGGTGGCCTTGGCATCAATTTAACAGCTGCTGACACAGTTATAATATTTGACTCCGACTGGAATCCTCAAAATGATCTGCAGGTAACTAACAGATCTTCACCCCAAATAGTAATTACAGTAAAACCTCGTTAACTCAAACTCGCTTAAGTCAAACTATCGGTTAAGGCAAACAATTTTGTGCTATTTGGTTGGCCCAATACAAAATTACCCTCGTTATCTCAAACAAATATCGGTTAACTCGAACTCTAGATGGTAATTTTACTTCTTGATACCATGCATTCTGTCACTTCTGTACCCGACAAAGTATTTCTGCTGTTTTTTACTGAGGAATTAGTAGAACATTAGTAGTACATTTCACATATTAAACCAATCTGCACTCAACTAACATTGGATGCAAAGATGTACTTGGTATTTCCTATGCTAACTGCCTGTCTTATGATTTTATGCATTTCCGTTTAACTCAAACTCCTCTTACTCAAACTGCATTGCCAGTCTCGCTGGAGTTCGAGTTAAAGAGGTTTTACTGTATCTGTATAAATATTCAACTATTACTTAGTGACCTGGTCAGACTGGATCAACTTCAATGAACTACACTGACACGACACTGCGTCGACCTCAAGAAAAACCAACACTGGCAATCTTTTGCGGTCGGTCGGAGCAATTTACTAGTCTTATTTTTCGTATTGGACTCGTCTGTGCCAACTGACTAATGGCACGCGAAGTCACTTCAGACTGTAGTAGGAGATAAGAAAGCTTATACAACTAACAGGTCTTCAACATAATGATTCTAGAGATTCCCACTCCTGGTCCCAGGGTCTCTTCAGGCTCTTGCAACAAACTTAATTCCCAGCCATATGTATTCCACAAGAAGTCGCAATAGTAAGCCAGTGCCACCGCCCCACCAACAGGCCCCCCCCCCCCTTAAATTTTTCCCCCTCCAGCAGTTTGCTCCATGAGTAAAGTTATCTAGAAGGTGTGTTGAATGCACGTTTGGTTATATTGGGGAGACCAAACGTAAGTTTGAAACAAGAATTGTCGAACATATTGGGGCTACTAGAAGCGGTGAAAAGCCAAACGAGAACGCCCAACACTTCAAAAAGTTGGGACATAAGAATGCATGGGATAGTGCCTCAATACTGCTTCGTTCTAACACTCCACAAGGGGCCCACCTTAGGGCGCTTGAGTCCCTGGCTATTAACAGGTTTGCCATGAAAAACGTTCGTCTGATGAAAATCTCTGGTACCACATATCTACAAATACAACGACGACGTGCTGCCCAAAATTATAGCAAAACTCTTTTCTCGTTGGAAGCTCGCAATGACTGCAGCCGATGTCGACTCATATTGAGAGCAATGGTTGCTGCGCGTTGGTGGGTTGAATTATTGTTCTCCAACCGACTGTACAAAAAATGTAGCTTGCAAACCTTTTCTCAAATTTTTCATCTAGCTTCCGATGAAGAGCAATTAGACTCTTCAGAAATTAAAAAAAAAAAAAAAAACTGTAGTGCATGAAGTTTGGTTTGTGGCGCAAGTGTTACGATTTTCTTTTAACATGTTAAATACCGTAAATCCTTTGTTTGTGGCTAGGTCCTAACTCTAGCCGGGTTTTCCCATCATGAATTAGTACTTGTAACTTGTAGTCTCTAGTTGTAGCCGGGTCAAAATGACTTGATTTTGAAAAAAAATCTTTAAAAGTGTACGTCCGTCACATAAACAGATACTGTATTCGAATTAAAGTAGTAGTCGGTTTCTAGTTGTAGCCGGGTCTCTAATTGTAGCCGGATCAAAATGGGTTGATTTTTAACCAGTAGCCTGTGCTACAAATAGAGGATTTGCGGCAGATTTTGGAAAGTCAAGTCAATTTTACTGAAAAGTTTTTTTTCAATAAAATTATTTTTTGGTTTGTTTTATGCGATTAGTACTAAACAAAATTTCCAAAACGTTAAAACGTTTTCTAAGTTAAGCGGCTTTAACAACAGTCAGTAAATTTTAGAGTACAGTAAAACCTCAGTTATCCGAACCCCGATTATCCGAACTGCCCTTGGGCAAGAAAACCGGCAAAATCCGAGTAGGCCTAAAGAAAATATCAATACTTGCTGAACCCAGGCAATCTTGGAATGCTAACAGCCACTGGTTGTTCTTCCACAGTATTTTTTACCAACTCCTAAATCTTTTTTTTATATTTTTATTACCGTGCAAGTAAAGTTGTTATATGGCCTCAAATATTGCCGATCGTCGATAGTGCTCCCGCAATCTGTCGCGATCCGCCATCGTTGTCTCCTAGCCGGCCATTCACAAAGAACGAGCTAACGCTAGTTCCAATGAGGTGACCTTGACTCGCTTTGCGTGACGTCACATTATGACTGGCCCCAATACCACGTGCCACAAATGAACCAATCGGAGCTCGCGAGTCGCGATACTACAGAACGCGCCAACGGCTTTTGAAACGGAGCAGTTAATTGGAGGAAAAGGCAGTGACGTTTTTGGCAACAGGAAAGGGGATTTCCCCGGGATTCCCAGATTGCAAACACAAGATGGCGGCTGAACGATGCTTGTGTAATGAATTAGCCTCCGTTCGCTTGAACCAAGCGCTATTTTCAACACATAGAAGCCATTTCACGTTAGTTTTGACGACGTAAAAATACTAATTAAGGTATAAATATATATTATGATTAGGCCTACCGCAAGAATTACTGCCTGCATAGAATGATTTATACCAAATCAACGTTGATCGTTCGTGGGGATTTATTTTTATTTTTTTATTTTTTTTTATTTACGGCACAGCACCATTTTAGTTTAATCGATTAATGCGATTGAAATATTTATTAGCAAAATAGTTTAATCGCAATCAATTACTTAACTGAATGGCAATCTTGAAAATATGAATAAAGGTTGTTTATAGGTAAATAATACCGGTTTTGCTCGTAATTTTCCCCTTGCATGCAGGACGACTGGTTTATTAACATTAATCGGATTATCCGAATTTTCGATTATCCGAACTACCCTTGGTCCCAATTAGTTTGGATAACCGAGGTTTTACTGTACATTAAGTAATTTTGAGCGCAACCAAAACATACTGGTTTATACAGTACTGGTTTGTACAGTATAAAAGTTCTGTATTTTGTTTGGTTTTGGGTTTGTTACTCTTGAGGGCAAGTGGTGGTGCCACCTGTTTGAACCTTTGTCTTAACCACACGAGTTCTAACAATCTATTTTATTTGAATGCTGTAACTTGTTCTGGCATGAATGAAGTAATATTTTGGTAAATTGTAGGCACAAGCTAGATGTCATCGCATTGGGCAACTAAAGGCTGTAAAAGTATATCGGTTGATCTGCCGAAATACTTATGAGCGAGAAATGTTTGACAAAGCCAGTTTAAAATTGGGCTTGGACAAGGCCGTTTTGCAATCTATGAACACAGCGGGAAGAGATGGAATTGGTCCAGTAAGTAAAATTTTTCTTACCTTAGTTTAATTTCACTTCTGCAGTTGCTTGATACTTTAGGTTTTAAATTGAAAAATAAACGTTTAAAACGGCTAATATTATTATTACCTGTTTTAGTCAACACAGTTGTCAAAGAAAGAAATTGAAGATTTGTTACGCAAAGGTGCCTATGGTGCCATTATGGAAGATGACAATGCTGCAGATCAATTCTGTGAAGAAGATATCGATCAAATTCTACAAAGACGAACTCAGGTAAAGGTTTTATAAATAACGTAATGTAATATTTATATTTTGCGTAACATTCTCTTACTCCTTTACACAGAAATCATTCAAATCTTATTAATCACTTCCCTAGTATTCCAGCATGTATTGGTATATTGTGTTTATACTACGAGTTTGCTTTTATGAAGATAGTGCTGTGTAAACTTTTAAGAATAAGAGTTAAGCTTCTTTTTTTCCTTCTTGTAATCAGGTTATTCAGTTGGAATCTGGAGTCAAGGGCTCTACATTTGCCAAAGCAAGTTTTGTTGCTTCTGATAACCGGACGGACATTGATATTGACGATCCTGAATTTTGGCAAAAATGGGCTAAAAAAGCCGACATCGACACGGAAGAAATCAACAATAAAGTGAGTGATTGCCTCCATTCAGGTCATCAGAATTTGTCAGATAAAAATAAATTTCCAACACCCCATTGTGAGCAAACATTTTAAAGCAAAGTTTCTACAGAAATTTCAATGTGTTGTCAGCCAAGTAGGAATAAAGAATCCTCTTTCCACATTTCTAAGATTAAAAAAAGTAAAAGTGAGCATTTCGAATAAAATCCATGTGGTGTTTTACTTTAAAGGTTCGAATTAAGAGAAATAATATTTTCACAAACGACGCTCATTTTTCAAATTGGAGAAACGCTAACAGTCTCTGAAATTTTTCGACAAACCATAGAGTAGAAGGAAAGCTGCTCGTTTGGTTTCTTCAGGCACAAAATTCTAGGATTGTGGAACTTGACTCGCTATTGCATCATATCCCTTGAAATTTGAAACCTGCGGCCATTAAGTTGCAAGTTTTATTTACCGTTTGTAAGCTATTTGGTTTCTCTTCTTAGAATACTCTAATCGTTTCCGAACCCCGAAGACGAATTCAGACTCGCCGTTTTGGCGATCAAGATAGTTTGCTAGACCTGTCTGACATGGATTCTAGCGACGATGATGACAGTATGAACTGTGGTAAACTTGGACGAAGCAGTAAGTCGCCTACATTTCCTTTGTTCTACTGAGTGTGCCTTATTGAAGGAAAACTACTCATTATTGTTTTGATTTAGTGCGTAAAAATACTCGGGGCAGTCGCAGAAGGCGGCGTGGAGAACTTGACGATGAAATGATGGACGGCTACATGGGTTATGGAGCGTGGTCAAGGTCTGATTGTTTCAAAGCCGAAAAAGGACTTCTCACATTTGGGTGAGTACAACAACAGTTAGGGTAAGACGTTACTTAAGATTACTAGGCAGGTTTCTATTTTCATCCAAAAACATTTAAATTCAGACATTATTCCTTTTTAGAAAAGTAATGATCACTTTTAACATTTTGGGTGTGTTTTGGTTAAAAAATAATAAACAGTAGTTTGGTAGCTAGTATCAACGTAGTAGTATCAACGTAGTATCAACGTAGTAGTAGCTAGTAATTATTGTAGTATTGGCGTAAAATTAAACCAGGGTTGGTTGGTTGAAGCATTTTAAGACTTATCCAGTTAAATTTAAGATATTTTACTACAGAGTTCGCAGTACAGTAAAACCTCTTTAACCCTTTAAGGAGTATAAACGTATATATACGTTGGCAATAATGTGGCCAAATTAGAGTATCAACGTATATATACGTGCGTGGAAGTGCGGGTCGAAAAATGCAATTTTCGGCCAAAATATCGACAAGAGAAACGCTGAAATTCGCTACGTGATATGTTGTGCATCGATTTCTGTAATTAAAATGTTGTTACCGATGTCTATAATTTCATAAAAAGCACTTTAGTTGAGTGTAGTCTCACTAAAAACTACAAAAATGTTGCGTTTCGTTCGTTTTTTTCCGAAGTTAGAAGCAAAAAATTGGTCATTTTCGATCAGCGGTAGCGATCGGACCGTTTGACTGGGCGCCGCCATGTTGGATTCGTTGAAAAGCTGGAATTCCCATGTATCCGGGCCTCTCAACATATTATTTCGATGGCAATTTGGCATTGGCCAATCAGACGGAATGTTAGAGGTTGTTTCTGGCCGTCTCGAGCAACATTTCCAAAGCACTTAAAGATCGCGTTCTCTCATTAGCCAGTTGGTACCACGTGACCGATTTGGCGCATTCTCATTGGTTGACGAGCGATTTCACAATGGCCGCCGCCGCTCGCTACGGATTTCACGTGAGCGCTTGTGTTCAGTTCGTCGTTGAAAATTACGAAAAAAATTTAAATAGCAGCTACGATGCAAAACTAAAATGGAAAAGAAGCCTATAAACCTTCACACTGTCGCTTATCAGGTGGGAACCACTTTTTGTAGCCTAACTAACGACGACTTTCGGACGCGTTTTTTCAACATGGAAATTTTCAGTTTTAGTGCATTACCGCCCGTAATTTTATGAAATCGTTCTCCAAAACTATTAAAGCAATTTATCTGATTTTTTCTATGCACCTTAATGAATATCTGTTGCGTGCATGTAGCAAGTTTGAGATCATCGTGTCCAATATTTTTCGCAAGAATAAATATATCGTTAGTGCCTCACTCCTTGGGTGACTAACAAAAAAAACTCACTCCATGTGCGACGATAATTTTTTTTTAACTCACTCCTTAAAGGGTTAAGGCAACGAAAAAAAAAGTAGGTTCTCAGGCTCTGCCTGGTGACTTTTATTTCTGCAAAATAAAAAAAGTGACCAGCAAAAGGTTACTTAACCCTTTTAGGCCTAAGTGACGATATATCGTCATCGCTATTCCACTGCGAAAAAGCCGACATGACGATGTATCGTTAGCCCGGTTCAGCCGAGTTCTACGCCCTGTTAAAAAAATAAATATCCTATTGCGTACATCGGAGGCGTAACTCCGATTGAATTACGTAATTTGGAACGTATATTTTAGGTTTATTTAGGTTAATTTAATTTAATATCATCTGTTTATTACCTTTAGTCAATGTTATTGTTGGCATCGTCGCCAAAATGGACGTGAAATTGCGTTTATTTGCTGAAAATAGCCCTTGGTTCAAACGATCGTATCTCAGGAACGACGCAACGTATAGCCGCCATCTTGGTCGCGTTCGAGAGAGGGAATTCCCAATTTTCTGGCCCGCGAAAAATGACGTCATCAACTCCAACATCACTGCCTGTATTCTTCCAATGAAATGTCCTGTTTCAACGACCGTTGTTCAAACGCTTCGGCCTCGCGAGCTTTCGCGAGCGCTGATTGGCTCGTTCGCGGCACGTGACTCTTCGGCCGTTCGCGAGTGACGTCACGCGAAGCGAGTTAAGGTCGCAGCCATTGGCGCCAGCAGCAGCGCGTCGCATTGTGGGCAGCCGGTCATTATGGCGTCCGGCAACGATTTGGTAGTGAGCTGTAATCGATCGTGAATTTCGAAGAAATAAAGCAACTTTAAACTATTTTTACGGTAATAAAACATAAAATAATGATTTCGGAAGTAATAACACGCGTTGTGACGGAAGAATATCGAGTGGATGTTATCATTCTGAGTACTGTAAGTTGAAACTTTCGTTATCGCTGTTCACGTAGTCGAACTTCAGGATTTTTTTAAATACAGAAAACTTAGGACGATGGTCCCAATTATATTTCTGGTCAATAATTTACAATATAATTATTAGGTCTGCGAATTTTTATACTCCTAGACCGCATAGTTTTTTTATTACAATTAATTTTTGTGAGGCATGCAACTTGTTCATGACAGCCATGTTGCAGCCATAGGCTTTTTCGCACGAGAATTGAAAAAATGGCTTAGGCCTAAAAGGGTTAAGAGAAATTTCTGAGAGAGATGAGCTTTCTTGCATATACATTATCCAGTAAGCATTAAGTTGAGTCGCAGTTTGAAATGGTTTACTACCACAATCTGAACAGAAAGAACCAACTTAAGATACCAGGTTACCTAATTTTCAAACAAATAAAAAATAAAAATAAAAGCCTGGTCACCGGGTGACTTTTTTGGCTTGTAAAAAATGCCCAAGAACCAAAACATTTTTTTTCCGTGGCCTAATACGAATTTTAGGGGACGGCTAAAAATGTTCTTATTAACCGTAGTTCTTATACAGACGAGAGAAATTGGACTGCAACTTTAAAAAAAATGTAGCCTACCGGTATAAGGTATTTTCTTTTCATTAGTCCTTGACCTTCACGTTTGTGCAAACGGACAAAACTCTTTATCACTTCCCAAGATAGAGTCAACTAGTGATTAATGTTTTGCGTGAAACGAAACGAAATTCAAGGGGGAGGGAAAAGAAACCTTACGAACAGCAAATTCTTAAAAATAAGCTAGAATTGTAAATATTTGTTCGTCTTATCCGTACTTGCGTATTAACAGAGTTTGTTTGCTGACTGAGTAGCTGATCAACCAAAAACTTGAAAAAAGTTCTTATTAAGCGGGAATTTTTGTTATCCCAAGTTCTTATTAACGAGGTTATACTGTAGTCTGCAGTAGCACCTTTTTAGCTAACATAATAGAGGCTGTACCGATACCAACATTCAGAAATATAATACCTGGATCTTTTATCAGTGGTGCAGTTAGCTTCAAAAGTCCAATAATTAATTATTAAAATAAAAAAAAATTAAATAAGCAACAGTTCAAAGATAGATCGGAAGCTGTTTAAGTGATTTCCTGAGCAAAACGATGCAAACTGCAGGTCATAATCTCTAACGGTTCCTGACTTACTGATTAGTGCAGCCTTAGCTAAAACCAAACTGATGCGACTGTTAAGAGGATTATCCCTTATCTGAAAATTGCATCACAAACTGAACTAAAAACGTTAAAAAAATAGTTGTGTTGGTCGGGTTGTAGTAGTCCCAACCTGATTTTTATTAGGGCCTAGATATGCAGAAGTTTCATGAAAAACTAAAAAAAAAAAAAAAACTGTTCGAGGAAGACTGACTCGACCAGCAGAGTATTTGCGCATTTTCTGAACATCAACCATTAAAAATGTACACTGCAATGAAGCAACTGCTGGAGCATTGTGACATTACAGGTGCATAAATAGTTACTTTCCAGGAGCTACAGTCCACCCTCTATAGTTATTCTACTTTGATATTCCCGAAACAATACCTAATTAGAGAAGGAACATGTTGGAGTCTGTCATTTCTGAACAGAAGCAGAGTGGGAAGTTCGTACTAGGCAAGGAAAACTATTATGTGGGCAATCGACAGTTCTAACACACTGACTAGGCGTAAGCATTTACGGTTGCTTACCTCGTTGTTAGCTGCAGTCGACCGACGGACTCTGCTTGACCTTGGGACGTTGCGGCATTAGGCCTAACACGCGGTGTTGGTCTGTTGAATCTGCAGCTGTCGCTGTTCTTGTTCTCCGGCCGAATTATCACGGTCAGGAAGGCCCCTTATGCATAAGGGCCTTTCTTCTTTAGCTCTTTCACTTGTGACGAAGGATATCTTCGGCGATCATCATGTTGACTGCTCCCAAAAGTCAACGCACGTCCTTCGTCGTCTGCTGTCAGTCAGCAACAGGAATGGCCGTTGGCCAAAACGGAAGTGCACCACGTAAACCTGGTGGCTTACTTCCAACAGCTCATACATTTTTGTAAGCATTGTAGTGTTCCCTAGAATTAACTTTGTCAGTTTAAAGCTTCGAAAATGTTTTTTTGTCCACGATTTCAACAAAGCCATTCAGCATATAGTAAAACATTTCCGTAAAAGGAAGTTTTGTTCTATGATGTTTTGCCATGCTAATACCGAGAAGCCGTTTGCTTCTGTGAGTTAAATTGTGCTTCTCAATACAGAGATCTGAGAACATTCATAACATTCCTTTGTAATTTTGTTGTTTTATACATACAAATCCTGCAAAAGTGTTATTGTTTGCTTAGGTGGGGTAGGTGGACTGAATGCCTTGCTCATGGGAAGTTTAAGAGGAAACTGGCTGAGAAAGATGTAGAAGACATATCCAGAGCCGTGGTGAGTCATTTGTGCTGTCTTATTTGCTAATATTTTTTTTGCTGTGTTTTTAGACTGGGTTGAACGTTTTCCTTCTTCTGTTGGGTCGTATTAAAACGTTGAATCGCATGTTTCGTTGCTAATTGTTAAAAACCGGAACAATGCCTAAAAAGTTAAATTTTATGGATGTTGACAAGCGATAATTAAATTTTGTTGATAAAGCTAAGTCTATAATTCCAGAACAGTGGACCTGATGGTTAGCGAGACTCTTGTTTGCGAGAGGTCCTGGTTCGAGCCTGACCTTAGCCACCCCAGGCATTTTTGGGAGAGAAGGGTCCTATGATGCCTCATGTTCATTTCAATTCTGGCATGTAATAACTCCTTAGGATTTTTCAATTTGAATCCTTGACAAAATTGTTCTTCTCTCCTTATGTTGCCATGCCATTGGCTGGGAGCACTTCCAAAGTGTACCATCGCAAAAATAAGTTTGTAGTTGCCTTGTAAATATCCATTACCTTTTTTATTTGCATTCTTCTTCTCAAATGCTGTTCAATATAGAGAAATTAAAATTGAGACTACCCGTCCTAGTCGCTACCCACTGTACAGCTCTACTGCGCAGCCTCGTTCATATATAAACTCGAGCGGAGCAGAGGAGGCCACTCTTTCTTCTCTACGCC
Organism: Lithobius niger; assembly: GCA_023313725.1. Classification (NCBI taxonomy): domain Eukaryota; kingdom Metazoa; phylum Arthropoda; class Chilopoda; order Lithobiomorpha; family Lithobiidae; genus Lithobius; species Lithobius niger. The sequence continues at coordinate 86,305 of JAHWFP010050972.1, read as the reverse complement.
CCCGCTGTTCACATCAATCCGGCTATGCCACGAGCAAAAGGAACGCCCAGGGACGGTTCTGCTGTTCCGGCTCCTCATTCCGCCTCTCCTGTTCTAGAACTCTCAGCGAACCGCGAATCCTTCGATCCGCTTCCTCTTGCCAATCCGTTCCTCTCAGAGGTCTCCGTTCCTCCCAACACAGCTGAGACTTCCCCGATTCCCTGCGGATAGGTAATCCATTCTCCAGACGTTCGTTCCATACAGACCGAACTTTCTAAAGCGAAGGAACGCTATGCTCGTTTAAAACTCCAGCGCAAGGCTCGCAAAGTAGCAGCCAAGCTTGCGTCCGCTTCCGCCACGCAACCCACACTTTTAGACTTATCATGTTCCTCCCGGTGCAGTGCTCATTACGCCGTTCCTGGCCCCTCCGGGCCCTTAACCGGTTCCCAAGTGCACGAACTAATGGACTCGTCCCTCCGAACCTTCAAGCGAAAAACCCCTACCTCGGATTACACTTCCGCATGGCTAGCTTCTGTTCAGAAGAAGCCGCGTTCCTCGGACAATGTTCCGGTCCTACTCACTCAATACCTGCCATTATTCCTCCAATAGAAGATGAGGAAGACCATTATTATTCACCTAATCCGTCTCTCCCAGAATACTCCGATCCTCCTTTCCCGGATGATCCGGACCCAACTGACATTCCGCTCCCTGATCTACTAAAGACAGTTGAGAAAATAGTTCCCGACTGTTTTCTCTATAAGCCGTCTCAATCCGCCGAACCAGCCAATAAAAATCGCGGCTTGGCGACAGGATTTGGATTCGGCCTCAGAGACCAGCTTCCACATCAGCAACCTTTACTTGGTCAATCAACCACTTTGCTTACGACACTTCTGCGCACTATGGCGTTCTTCTAGGTAACGGTTCCCCTCTTGAACTTGATAAAGAGCCTCCACCACCACGGCCCAGACGGGAAAATTACTTCTTTCGTCCTATTGGTGAAGGAACGGCGAATCCACGTAATTTCGACACGCATCCACAATCGGAATTTCTTACCGCTGACACGAAAATCGACTTTGGTTCCGCTTTGTTCCTGCCACGTCGGGCTGCAGTCCCTGTATTTGTGCTTCGAGACAACAACCGCATTCTTCGCCTGGGTTTACGTGCGGCATCTCAGGCTGACGGGTTAAGTACTGCGGCCAATGCATTATGCGAACGTCTTCACACCGATCCTCCTCCTAGGGACACGCGACAACTGGCGTTCCTCATCCACCAGGTCTTTCGCAAGAGCTGCTTCGCCACGTATCACGCGATGAATTGGTTCACCAGAGCTTTATTCAACTCGACTCTTTTATTGCGTGAAATAGCGCTCAATACAGCCACGAACCTTCATGATTCCACCAGACATATACTTGGGAACCAGCCGATCCACGAAACGGAATCATTGTTCCGGGGTTTGATTCCTAAAGTTGCTCCTCATCTCTACGTTTCCCCGAAAACCTCGGCTCAACAAGAACAGCCAACCTAAATGACAACGCTCTACATCCACTGCACGTTCCGATGCACCCACTGACAACTGGCCCACACGCAAGGTTCGTGAGCCAGTCCTACCCGTTCCTCCACGTTCTTCGTTGCCCTTTCCTGCCCGTTCCCAAGGACGCGGACGCGGTCGATCCTTGGGTGGGACATTCCTCCACCCCAGACAGAAGACGTGCTCAGTCTCGATCACATTCCCGGAATCGAGACTCTTACTGACATTCCACTACCCCCACAAGTCGTGGGGGGGGGGGGGGCTGCGTTTCTTCCTACCAGCTTGGCAGACAGTGACCTGCGACCCTACGATCCTCTCAATCATTTCACTTGGCTTCAAACCAAAATTTCTAGTTCCTCCGCCTCTACGAAACCCACCATGAAATTGAGACAGTTCCGGCCCTTTGGCTCTCCACCAGGAGATAAGTGCTCTCCTTCACAATTCGCATTCTTCACCCACCGTTCACACCCGGTTTCTACAGCAGCATTTTCCTTTGCCAAAAGAAGTCAGGCGGCACTCGTCTGATTTTCAACCCAAAACCGCTGAACAAATTCATAGTCAATCCCCATTTGCTCTATCCCGAGACTCGCTTCGTCACGGATATTGGACAGTCTCACTCGACTTAGCGGACGCATACCAACACATTCCGCTTCATGCCTCTGTCTGCCACCAATTTCACTTTGTTCACGACGGAAGAATTTACAAATTCTGCAGTCTTACCATTTGGGCTCAACGCGGCCCCTCATATTTTCACCATGGTCTTAACGCCCCGTCCTTGCTCACCTGCACCAACAGGGAATACGCATTCATGCCTATCTGGAAGATTGCCTCCTGCCCCATCCCGATCCAGCGACAGTTACCGAAAATCTACGATCCGTCGTGTCTCTTTTTCATCGCCTAGGCCTAGGGATCAACCTACCCAAGTCTCACTTTCATCTGGCCCAATGTTTTGTGTTCCTCGGTGTCTTTTTCAACATGATTCAGGCTACCGTCATGCCTTCCCCGGAACGCATCACCAAGCACGTAACCACCGCCCGAGCGTTCCTCCATTTACCAAACCACACGTTCAAAGTCCTTGCCTCCGTAATCGGGACAATCGATTCCTTCGCAAACCTCTTTCCCTACGGTCGCTGGATAGCCCGCCCTCTCCACCACTACCTAGCAGGCCTATGGGGCGATCCCCGCCTGGCTCCTACGCGGCCACCACAACAACTCCACTCATCCTTCCCGTTACAAACCCTGCTGTGGTTGACGGACGTATTGAACCTCGCTACCTCGGTTCCCCTTCACGAACCAGTTCCCCACCTACATCTGTTCACGGATGCTTCACTTACAGGTTGGGGGGACACACATCGGCAACGTTACTGCATCAGGCCCATGACTGTCTCCCACCCAGAAACAGATCAATTACCTGGAACTTCGTGTGGTCCTACTTGGTCTCCGACACTTCCAAAATCATGTCTCCGGTCGAGTAGTCCAAGTACACGTCGACAAGATGACCGCTGTTGCATGCCTCAAGAAAGGAAAGGGGGGGGGGAACATGTTCCCTATCCCTTCATCAGATAACATCTGACATCTTCCAACTGCATTCAGCTCAAAATAGAACTTCTTCCTCTACACATTCCCGGTTCCCGGAACGTAGTTCGCCGATTCCTTATCACGACGGAACCCTCCAACCAGCGAGTGGACCCTGGATCTCGCCATCTGCTCAGCCCTGTTCGCTATCTGGGGACAACCAATGGTCGACCTATTCGCCACTCGGTTCAATCCCCTTCCCTGTTAGTCATTCCATTCCCCGATCCCCGTGCCTGGGCAGTAGATGCACTAACACTAGATTGTTACCTATTCCACGCTTATGCCTTCCCTCCACCACGCCTGCTTCCTTTGGTACTACGCAATATCGCATCATGCCACGGTCGGTTCCTTCTCATAGCCCCGAATTGGCCAGCAGCGGCGTGGTTCCCGGCTCTACTGAGCCTCCTCATCAATGATCCCCGTTTCCTACCCAACAGTCCGCGCTTCCTCACCCAATCCAACGGCACAATCCGCCCTAATCCCTAATGTCAAGGCACTTCGACTTCACGGGTGGCTACTATCATCCAATTACTCCGAGCAACTGGCATATTTGAAGACGAAGCCGTCCGCATTGCCTCCCGAGCCGTCGGTTCCTCAACCAATAAAATCTACGACAGCCTTTGGAAACGTTGGTTCTTACTACCTGCAAATACTTAGGCCATGCAAAGTTAATTGTTTGGTTTACTGGCACGTGCGGGTGCCTTAAATTATCGCGGGTCACATTTTTTATCTCAATCTTGGTCCACCTGCCAAAATTCATATTTTTGCCAAATTTTGACCGTTTTTGACGTTCCAGTATACCATTTTAACCGGCTCGAAACGAACTTTCCAATGGTGTTAATTTCAAGCCTCTAACTCAAACCACTAAGAACTTATGTGGCAAAAACTAAATTATTTTTAATACTAAACAACATAAATACCATATTAGCAGAATATTATACTTTTTTAGGCTGCCTGCATACTCTTTTAGCTTTGAGCTAGCTACATGACAAAGAAATGTTGGCAGTTAAATAAAATAAAATGCCTGGTTGCCTGCTGCGTCAATTTTCAACCTTGCCCGTAAACCAAACAATTTTTTTTTCATGGCCTTACGTTCAGTAATTATGCTTAAAATCAGCATTTTACGCTATCGCTGCTCATTTATCAACTAAAAAAAAAACCTTTTTTTTAGCTTGTATCAAAACTTTCTCTCCACTCCCGCCTGGCGCGCTGCCTCTCTTATCCAGGAGGCCGCCATCTTGTTTGATCCCTTCATCACATTTTGAGCACGCCATTGTGTAGGACGTGCTATACATCGCTACTTTCGTTTTGGACGATCGGAAGAGAATTATCAACTTTTTCGGGCAGAAAAATGGCCACAGTGGAGGAACTGCTTCGTGGGAGACTAAAATCGAAGACGTTCGACAAGTGTACATGCAAAAAAACAGTCGAGGGATTTTCACCCACTTTGTCGCGAGTGCAGGCCGTGTAATTTCGTCACTAAAGTTTGTGAACTGTGCGATCTACACCATCAATCTACCGTGAAAGAGATTCTGCATACGTGGAAAAAATCGGATCAAACGGTGGATCAGAGGGCCAGGGCAGCAGCAACAGCGGTTTCAGTGGACGAAAGGCTGGCGGAGATGAGCAAAAACCCGGAGATGCCGTTGGTGTTTACCCAACAAAAGGAGGAAACAAAGATGGCGTTGAACAATGAAAATGAATTTGCAGCGATCCAAGAAAGCGTGGTTGTGCAAGACGAACTGTTGCCGATAGATCCTAAGGCTTGTGAGACGGGGCAAGTAGAAATTGTACAAATTTCTAACGAAGAGTTACTTGCTTCGATGCAAGCCATGGCCAACGTGATCTTCTATGCTAAGGCGACGCGTCTCGAGCAACGGATCAGGGACAAGGTGGATTCAGCGGTGTCGCCGTCGGGAATCGACAAAAAGGTCGACGTTTTTATGGCAGATATAAGCCATTCTTACACAAGGAGAAGGAAAAGACTGGAGAATTTGGGAGCCAAGGGATCGAGACATTTTTAGGATTTAGCCTGTTTAGGACTTGCTACGGTGCCATTCCCTAGTGTTGCGACAGACATCGAGTCGCCGTCCTTCGTGCAGTCGCCGCGGCGACAGGTGTCGCCACGTGATGAGCGGGAAACGTCGGGGGAGGCAGACGTGTCCCATACCAAGTCAGGGGGTTGACCCGACCTAGTGAAAAACTCTGCGAAAGCAGGAAAATCGGGTAGGTTATCAAGTCACAGGTCGGTGAGTAAGAGCACTCAAATCGGCCGCTTCAAGGTGGCCGAATATGTGACTGAACAATGTAATGTGGAGCTGGATTCCATCCTGAAGAACCTGTCGTTTATAAAGACTCCCACCCAACAATTCGAAGACTACGACATTATGCTGAGGGCCAGCATGAGGGCTAGTTCTCAGGCAGAGCTGATCTACTTGTCGTAGACGGCTCCTTCGAAGGCAATGGCCCTGGTCAACCAGGAGCTTAGAGAAAATAGGACTATTAGAGAGTGCATGCACCTTCTTAAGCGGGCGTAATCCTTCCACAAGGACAGTTTCAATTGGCAATGCCGCCTGCTTATGAACAATGCTTTTCGTCGACGGGACGCCCTCCTCGAATCCGCGACGGGAATCCCGGCGGACGTAGTTGAGACTTCTACCAGTGCATGGTTCCGGGGACTTGTTTAATGGACAACTACTCGAGTTATAACCTGGTTGATTTTGGTTTCTATTGCCTGTTGAAAAAGTACATTACCTTTTTCTATGCCACCCTCCTCCCCTTTTATCGCCATTGGGGCACTACAGAGGATCGAAAAGGTGGCCTCCTTGGCTCCGCTTGAGTTTATATATGAATGAGACAGCGCAGTAGAGCTACGCATTCGATAGCGGCTCGGACGGGTAGCCTCAATTTTAATTTCTCTATATTGAACAGCATTTGAGAAGGAGAATGCAAATAAAAAAAGGTAAAATATATTTCAACAGGCATTAGAAACCAAAATCAACCAGGTTATACTGGTATTTTGGAGTTTCTGTACAACTCACGCTTAAATATTTTATGAATTTATTTGTTTTGGCCAAACCCTGCTCTTGTGCATGTAAGAATGGTCCAGTAACCAACAATATAGAGGATCAAAATACCCCTTCCGCGTTTAATCTGAACAATATAATATAAATGCATGGTTTCCCAAAATAAACATTACATTTTGTTATAAAATCTTTAAACTCGCTGTCTGTAAAAACCAAGGATAACTAATACTTCCCTGACATAAATATTAATCGATTGCATGGCACCCAATTCATATGTGAATATTTACTCTTTCCCAGAGTTGAGAAAGTATCACTTTGCCTCACGTGTTTTCTGTTTTCTGAAGTCCCGACTTTTTGTGTTTTGTGCAGCTTCTGTACTGCCTCAAGTATTACAAAGGCGATGACAAAATCAAAGGATTTATTTGGGATTTGATCACCCCTTCTGCTGACGGGGAAACAAAGGTTCATAAAAACCATTCAGGTGAGTAAAAAAATTAGTCTTTTTTTTTTTTTTTTTTTGTAGATCGGATTCAATTTTTTTGTACGAAATATTTGTTCTTTTTTTTCCGTAAAATTTGTCTTCTTTTATTTAGGTTTGTCAGCCCCTGTTCCACGTGGTAGAAAAAGCAAGAAAAACAAGAAAGAAATTAAACAATCTCTCAACAATTTCATGGAGGTATACGATTGGGCCAAAGAACCGAAGTATAATCCAGAGATTTTGTTGGGAGATGAAGGTTACAAAAGGCATCTGCAGCGTCATGCCAATAAGTAAGATATTTTAATTTTCTTCTAACCTGTCCAAACTGTATATTTATTAGGCCACTTAAAAAAAGAAAGTTGGTTCTCGGGCATTTTTCCCAAAAAATCCGTGCGGGCGGGCGGAATTTTATTTTTTTATTTTTGGGTAATTATTTTATAGTTTGGGTAACATAATGAACATCGTCTTGTAATCCTTCTTACCACGTGTCCACACAATTATTTAACGACAAGAATGGTAATTTTATATTTCAATATCTCACTAAGGGCTATTTTTGTTCTGTACCTGCTTTTTTTGCCGCGTCGTCTCTTTTTATTTCCCGTCAAAAAATCGGTGCGGGAGGGCCTGAGAACCAACTTTTCTTTTTTTAATGGCCTTAATAACACAAAATACACAGCGAAAGCTAACGGGCGCCTTCATCTTTATGGCTAGACAAATTCGCATTATGTGTATTAAGGGGTTTATGATGATATTGGAGAGCTCAACACTCTGCTACCTTTGTGCGGTCTCTTCGCCAAAGTTTCCAAGGAAAATTCCTTATATACTTGTCAAGGCTACTACACTTCATCATTTTACATCATTCTAGCCCAACGAGAAGCTAATCGGAGAGGAGTCAGTCAGTATAAGCCCAAGTTACTTGCAATCAAGAAGTGGTGTGGTGTATTGCATTCCCTGTGAAGCCAAATTTGAAGGAGAAATTAGAAGAAAGCAGGTTAAGGTCAAAGAACATGCGGGAGCCACCCTAGGAGGTGACATGAACAGAGCCTCCCTTCTTCCTGCTTTTGGGGGTGTAGCTAATCCTCACTTCCAAAAAGTAGAGTCCCCTTATGAACTGGACAGGCCCAGCTTACAATAAAGTTGACAAGCTTGTTGGACCTTAACTGAGAGCCAGACTCAGCAGACAGTGGAGCAGCCAGTTAGTTGCTCGCCCAGCCAGCAGACAGCCAGCCAGCTGTTCGATGGACGCTTGTGTTGACGTGACGTAAATTTTTTGTTTGTGTGAAAGCGATTTTTGAAGAAGGTGATTGACTATCACTGAAAATTCACGGAGCACCTTAGTTTGTTGTCCTGGTAATATGAGGTGTCGAATGCGTAACGATAGTTCGCCGATAACTAAAGGTATTCTTACGATAAGTAAAAACTAATTTTAGCTTTAAAATTGTGTTTATTATCCGCAAAATGCTAACCTTCAGTTTGTGCTAAAAATCACTTATTTTTATATGACGAAGTAAATATACTTTACCTGGAATTTTAGCATTCTCCTTCCTACAATGCTGTAACTCTTGAGATTAAAGTTATGGAGCCTGCCACGCAGCCCAGTGCGCATCCTCCTGCGCAGCGTTGCCTCTTCTTTCTCTACAGTCTGAAGCGATTAGACACGTGCTGTTGTTTGTAGAAGGTTAAACCGTGGTCTGTGCTACTGTGGTCGCTTCATCACCTCTTCAGCATGCCTCGTGCTAAAGGCACACCGAGGGAAGCCTCGGCTCGAATTACTACTCGGCCGCCTTCACCCTCCACAGTTTCGGTGGACATTTATTCACCGTCATTATCAGGATTTTTCCATCCTCTCTGCGGCCTACCATCATTTGCCAGGGTACAGACAAAACCTGGAGAACCGAGAAATCTCATGGAAAATAAAAATAAATCCAAAATCTCTAGGGAATTTTAGGGAAAACAAGAAATTTTTTGAAAATCAGGAAATAGGGAAATTTGAAAAATACCTCTGTGTCTGCCGTTGAATTAACAGATCAGAAACAAAATCTTAAGGCTAGTAGTAAATGTTATTATTTGTGCTTTAATATGTTCAAGTATTTTAGATATTGACCAAATCTCAGGCTAGTACCAACATTTGTGATGAAAATGCATTTAGTCTCGTTTAGTCTCTAAACAATTATTTTCTTGGATGTTGGATTATTTTCGTACAAATATTAATAAAAACATTAGTAGTTACTGCCTGTTTCCTTAACTAAACATAATGTAAACACCTGGAAATTGCCATTGGATGTACCTGGAAAACCTGGAAATGTCAAGGAAATTGAGAATTAGAAAATTGTCTGAACCTTGTTTGCTCACGAACCGTCCTTCGTCGGGTGATTCACGTTCGCATTGCCCTTCGCCTGCTCTCCCTTCGGCCTTGGAAACAACTGCAACATCGCCTGTTCCATGTGGCCAGGCTGTTGCTCCACCCCAGGACCTTCGCTTGCTTCAGTCCAACCTTAGTAAGGTAAGGAAGGCCTCAACTTCAAGTCAAGTCCTTCGGAATGCCAACGATCGTTGTTCGGCTCACCTTCCGGGGGAA
>JAHWFP010050972.1:52933-72141 GCA_023313725.1 Lithobius niger | reverse complement strand
GATGATATTAAATTAAATTAACCTAAATAAACCGAAAATATACGTTCCAAATTACGTAATTCAATCAGAGTTACGCCTCCTATGTACGCAATAGGAAATTTTGTTTTTAACAAGGCGTAAAACTCAGCTGAACCGGGCTAACGATACATCGTCGAGTCGGCTTTTTCACAGTGGAATTGCCATGACGATATATCATCACTTAGGCCTAAAAGGGTTAAAACCTAGCAGATTATTTATTTAAAAGTTGCTTAATTTTTAGTAACGTTGGGCACAATATGCCATAGTATTAATGTACGGAAATGCAGATTCTGGAAAAAACAAGCCGATGCCGGTACTTGTTAACCCGGTGCCGGTCCGATACCGACGCTAGTGGTTCTGGTACCAGTATAGGTACCTGCACAGCCTTAATGGTCATGTCTATCAGTCACAGATCTACAATGATGTAAGCTCATGAAATTAATTTTCTGTTCAACCTCTTCAATACTCTCTTAATACTAGAATTTTTTTTAAACCAATGGTACTTTTGTGATACCTTCTATACTACTGAATATCGATACCAAGTTTTGAATTTTCGGATACCAATACCCAGAAAGTATCAGTATCAAAATTTGATAGTTATTCACACCCCTGTCTGGAGTGGAGCTACGGAAACTTCTTAAGGTTTGAACATAGAGCATTAAATAAACGATTTAAACCAATTACTAAAGGGAAATATTTTAGGATAAGTAAACACTTATTTTATCTTTAAAATCTCTTTTCTATTTTTGTTCTTTAGTGAAATGCCAATCATGAGTCCAATCATGGATGGTGACCTACCCGTTTTCTGGTGGGATAAAGAGGCGGACAAGTCACTCCTTGTTGGCGTATATAAACATGGTATACATAATTTAAATATTCATGCTAAATTAAATTGGGGAAAATATTTTTTTACTGTGCTCAAGAGCAAATTTTTTCTTTGCAGGTTATGAAAGGTATAATGTGATGCGCTTAGACCCCACTCTTGTATTCCTTGGACGTTGTGGACCCCCAGATGGAGCTGCTGTCCTGGCAGAGTTGAATGAGCAAGCGTAAGTTGTCAGACTGAATGGCCTTTCTTGACTGTCAGAAATGTTGATTTGGATCTTGCTGCGGAGTTTTTTAACACTACCTTACTACCTCGTTTATGAAAATAGTTGGCATAGTTATGGTAATGTCGTTAATTTTATATATTTATTTTTACCAGAAATGAGGACGAGCTAGATTTCAAGACCCAGAAAGGAGACAAAGAGGATCTTGAAGTATGATGTTGCATACCTGTTACTGGTTGCATAAACAAATAAATAGCTAAATCGTACAATATCTTTATGTGTGAATTTTGATTTTAGGAAGAGTATCCACTTTCCCCTGGCAGTCCCAGTTGTGATTCAACTCCAAAAGCTGCTGCAACACCAGTGCCAGCAGAGCCCAGTAAGTGTAAACTTGTGAAAAATCAAGTAGCTTAGCTTCTGTTGTGTGTCCTTGCTAGGCGGTGCTACTTTAATTGCCTATTTGGTTTGAAAATGTTTAGACTGTAGTATTTCATTTAGTAAATTTAAGCATTGCTTTAAAAAATACTAGCTGCATCTGCACTGCGCGAGTACAGCTAGTATTGCTATCCACATATTGTTTAGTTAAGAGCTTCTTCCCCCACCCCCACACTGGAATGAACAGCAATGCGTATATGGCAGGAAAACTAAACCAAAAGAAACCAGCAATGATAATTACTGGCCAATAGCTTCATTCCTGCTAATTAACAAAATAGCTGTACCCGCCCAATTATTTGTGCATGGGTAAACGTAACACTATACTGGACTGTAGGGCTGGAAAATTTCCAAGCTTCCCTGTATCCCATGTTAACTTTCCTGCTCCAATATAAAATGACGTGGACCTAATGAAAATACCATTTTAGCGTATCTGCCGCACAAAAACACAGGCCTCGCCTTCTTTCCCCCCCCCCCCCCCAAATTGATTAGCTAATAGCTAAATAGCGATGTGAAATGAAACTTGTGTAGCAGATTCAAAACTTTGATTAGCAGTTTTTGTTTTATTTACTTATAAAAAAAAAAAGTTTGTACTGTCAACAGCAAATGGAACTCTTTGTCACTTCACCCCACCCGTCTTTCTTACTGGCCTGAGAGAGTGGACTAAGCCCACTACAGTTGCAGGGAGTAACTTGGCTAAAAGCTCTGTGCAGCTATTAAAAAAGACTTACGTTGGCAGCTCGTCTTTGCGTTCAAAAGTTAGGAGCAAATGGCTTTTGAAATTTCTGAAACAACACTTACAAAAAATAACAGTTACCGAAATAAGAAGATTTTGTGGGAAAATAAATGATGGGTGGATCTGGATAGCCATTCACCAATCGTCTATTTTCACACAAAGTGTTCTCATTTCGGTAGCAGATAAGGCTTTTTCTATAACTCTTAGGACATTCCGCTAACATTTCATCCTTCCTAGTATCGTAGATACGAGGATACGGAACTTTTTCCATCCTGTGGTGTTTATACCAAACGATAAACCCGAAACAACAATCGAGCAATTGTTGTTATTCAACCAATTTTGAAACTATTCTACTCGGCTCTAATAATTTCCTATTTGACGGCACTCTTTAAAGCCCATTGTCTTTATCGTTTTTAGGGGTGTGCGGACTCGAACTTTTTCTCGTCGAGTCTAATTCAAGCCGAGTTAGGGGTAGAATCTCGAGTTTCGAGTCGAGTTCAAGTTTCGAAGATGTTGTAGGTTCTGGTAATTACCATAGGCTTACGCTAATTGAATCATTTTTTCCTGCACCGAAACCACAACACAACTTTATTCATGCATCTTAAGAAAAGTGAGCAAGAGAAACAATAAAAACAACTTTGTTGAATACAGGTTTTGAACCACCCCTTTGTGTTTGGGAAGAGAAGGGCACCGGAAATGCACTTTCGTTCACGTCAATTGTGACATGAAAACGATCTAGATATTTCCTAGCAAAATTGTCCCTCTCTATCCCGAGGTAACCTTAGCAGTTTAAAAGGATGTTAATTCAACAATTTGGATTTAGCAACTTACTGTATAACTGTTAACTACACAAAATATTCTACATTTTTTAAAGCATTAAGCTATATACAGGGCTAGTCGAAAGTATCGACCTAGTGGATTTGGCAGCCATATGTTTGGTTTAGCCACGAAACAACCATCGATTGTTTGTCACCACGAAGGGGACTACGTAGGAATGAGATTCATTGCTACCTTGCTGCTTCACCAAACAACAGCGTTTGCCCGATTCACCTGAACGCTAGTGGTGCTTCCCTTATATTCCCGGCTTATTCACTTCACTTCGGGCATTGTCTAGAACACACGGACGCTCTGTTCGCTATTTGTTTGGCGAAATACGCCGAAAAAATGCCCAAAACGCCACCAAGATGGCGGATGCTTTAAAGCTCGTTGGAATCGTGGCCTCCGGCAATGTTTTCCGATTTGCATGCAAGAAGACCCCACATGATTTTCACCCAGCTTGTGGAAATTGCAGTGAAGACAATTTTGTGAATGCAGTGTGAAGACACGCTGGAAGACATTTTATCGGATGCGAAGTATTTTTTTAAGTTTATTGACATTCATTAACTAACCTGTACTGGGGATAACCGAGTGCCTGGGTATTGAGCTTAGTACCCGTACCGGCTGAAATATGTCTGGTGCCACCCAACACTAGACTATTTGTATCTGACTGTTAAAAGATTTCTTGCCTTCTGATGTTTTTTTTTTTTTTAGTTTCAGGGGAAATGGGAAAGCTTCCTTTCCCATCTGCGTCTGACCTGAATGGACGGTTACGTCGTATCATAACAGGCTACCAGCGGAATCACAAGAAGCAAGAAATGAAAATGGCTCAAAGGGCAAAAGTAAGCAAATATTTTCTATATTCATGTGCAGAAAGCAACTTTTTTATAGAGAAATGTAACGTGGGTTTGTGGTTTGTCTATTTGTACTATCTTTGTGGCTCTACCGGTCCAGAAACCGGGATAGTTATTTCCAGGAAAAGTATCTGAATCTGCATATTCAAACTAGCGAAACCTCCTTAAAACGATCTGTGTAACAACCGGGTTGTCATGGTATTAAGTACCTTTATGAGGTTTAACTGTCCAAGCGCAGTATTGTTGCATTTTATACCCAGTTTTAGACAGCTAAAGAATTGGTAAAGGTGTTTTCTTTCTATTATCACCAGTCAAATTTACCTTCGCTTAGTGAAAAAATGTCGACGCGCCATTAAGCCTCATCCCCCCCCCCCCTTTCAGAGTACTCTCAACTACCATGTTGTCCAAATCATGCATGTCCAACGAAACTTGCAAATGTTCAGATTTTTCTAAAAACATTTTAATAAAACTAGAATCTTAATAGGTAGGTGGTTAAGATTTTTGTCTTTGAAATTTTTATTTGCTGAAAAAGATATGAATATTCACTTCATTTGGCAGTGTCGAGTTTTGAAGTATTCTAAATTCATTTTGTCATTGAAGAAACGTTTACTGCCCCATAATTTCATTTTTAGATAAAATAAACATTGCTTTGGTCATCACTAGTCAGCGTGGCCTAAACCTGGTAGTAAGCCAGGAGAAGCTAGACAATTCAAATACCAGACGTGACTAAGTGATACCAACCATAAACATTTTGCTTATTGCACTGCAAATTTGGGTTCTGGTGCTTTCCTTATAAATTAAGTTCAAAAGAGTCGAAGTTTTCTCTCGCTTTCGCTCTCTCTCTCGCTCTTCACTTTCCCAAAACTTGTCCTTTTAGTTCTAGCTATTTCGTTTAGAAATATGCTCTTTGGTCCAAACAATGCTGATTTTAAGGAACCTCAGCCTATCACATAATGATGCCTTCCAGTTCACTTTTCAATTAGCCACTGACTCTTATCAGTAGAAGTTGTTAAGTCTTAGTTCTACAGTTTATAAGAATTTCATAGCCTACTTTCCGAAGTCTGAAGATATTGTCTTCCGGGGTTGTTCAGGTGCAGCTGCTTCCAGTGTTGATAGTAACAAAAAAAAAAAAGACCTAACCCACACAAAGTTTTAAGGCTCACAGGAGCTTGAAAAGCAAATTTTCATTGTAATGCAAAAGGCTTCCTTTATATTTTTGGTATTTAACTAACATAAGCTCTTTTTGTCCATTACAGTACGTTTGAATTTTGTGCTATCTCTCGACTCACTGGTTGGTGCTCCTTGTGTCAGACGTGTCCACCGCTCGGTCATTAAACGCGTCGCTATTTTATATAATGTTTTCGTCATTCCTCTGACATGTTTGGCCCAGTTTCTTATTCGGTTGGCCTTGTAAAGTAAGCTATATATCTCAGCTGGCCAGAACACTGAAATATGTGAGGTAGGCCTTACAGCCTCTGGTTGTGGTTTTTGAAATGTTAGTTAGGTTGCTGGTTTTGAGACCTTCAAGATGGCAGGTTGCGCTTTTATCACGAGTCAGAACTTAGAAGTGTAATATGTTGTTACGATTCACTTCATCCAAATTGACGTAAAGTATGTATTATGGTTTTCTTTTAGTTGCATATACCAGAGAATAACAAATGGTACATGTGAACAGTACTTGTGAACTTGATTGCTCGCCTTAGTGTCTAGTAGGACTTAGCCCTAATCTGTAGTCATCATAACTGAAGTCTGTCCAATCTTCTGAGAATATGACTGCTTGTTCTGTGCCGAGTGTTAAGCAACCGATAGATGTTTACTTGGCAGGAAATGCAGACAAGGAGTGGACACGCACGGGAGACAACCAGTACACGTCAGAATTCGCTGTAATGCACAGTACTTGAGAGAATATATTGGCACGAACATTTAAGTATTTAGAAATGTTGTTGTGGTACTGTGAAGACATGCTATGAATAAGGAAGTATCAAAATAAAATAGCACGATGTAGATATCCCAGTGACGTACCATACCATGCCGTACCGTATGAATATAAGACAGTATATTTTTTTTGAATTTGTTCCATTAAAACTGCATCTTCGTCTTATATTCGCTTCCAAATCCGTAACTCGGCCAAATTTTGACGAATTTGAAGTTTGAATGCACCATTCGCATCGTTTTTTCGAGAGCTATCCATTGGTGCCAATGAAAAGTCAGTAGCTGAGATGTTTTCTTCATTGTAGAATCCTCTTCACCTTGGGATCCTCTCATGGGTATCCTTCCTTGCCATACGGCGCTCTGTAAAAACCTGTCATATTGCATCATTTTCCTGGAAATGCATGCTAATTGCGTCACTTCTGCCTTCTTCCCATGGCCTCTCCATCTCGGCCTTCCCCTCCACTCATCACTCTTTTTCTTCACTGGCGCGGATGGTCGACGGATGCTCTTGGTGTTAAAGGAGGGTGTTGGCGGAATTAGAAATTTAACCTGTCTAATTTAGGAACGAACGTCGTTAGCCTTGGTAGAGGCTTGTGGTGGCATCGTGTTGGCCGACTGGCTTGGAACAGCAGGAGGAAGAAAGGCCTTGTTTGAGGCTAGCTTTTCGCTTACAAGATGACGGCTTGCGAAGGCGAGTGTTGAAACTAGTGAGTAGTTGAATAAAAATAAGAGCGATGACGATCGCTGAATGAGTGGTTGTGCCGTTGGAATTAGGTAGTAGTATATGGTGACCTTGATGTATAAAGTTTGGTAGAAAAAGGGCCCGAGAGTGAAACCAAGACGTGGCTCGGAAATAGTACCTTTACGTTGGTAAATATTTCCGTTTCGCGAGGCACAGACAGAGACCACATGTTGTTATCATTATTATTATTATATGCCACTTGTTAAAGTGAGATGGATATTTTTGACGGTCCAGGGACGTGAATGTGGAAATTCCATAATAAAGCTGTTTGTGTGATAATTAGCCGAAGCGGCTTGGCCAGGCTACGAGTCAGAATGTATGAATAGGCCTAGGTGAAATGACGTTTCCAACGGCAAGCATTGAGAAGGCCAGAGTATGCCTGTGTGGCAGGTGAAAAGTTTGGCTGTGAAAGACGCAGAATTGGTGGCCATCTGTGCGTCAGGATGCGCTTTAAGAACGATTAGTGGCACGGGGTTAAGCCTGTGTGATCTCTCTCGCTCTGTCTGTCCGTCACGATTCAACTTGGCGATATGGGAGCAAATTTAGCACTACAGTAAAACCTCGTTAACTCAAACTCGCATAAGTCAGATTATCGGTTAAGTCAAACAATTTTGTGCTATTTGGTTGGCCCAATACAAAATTAACCTCGTTATTTCAAACAAATATCGGTTAACTCAAACTTCAGATGGTAATTTTACTAGTTGACACCATGCATTCTGTGTCGCTTTTGTACCCATAAAGGTATTTCTGCTGTTTATACCGAGGAATTAGTAGTACATTAGTAGTACATTTCACATTTTAAACCAATTTGTACTAAGTAAGTAAACATTGGATGCAAAGATGTACTCGGTATTTCCCAGGCCAACAGCCTGTCTTGTGTTTTAACGCTTTTCCGTTTAACTCAAACTGCAATGCCAGTCTCGCTGGAGTTCGAGTTAGAGGTTTTACTGTATGTCACACCATCGATGCTCAATAGCGAAATGGCAATCAAGATGGCGCCACCCTCTGTATGTGGAGCAGCACAGCAGTGAGCCTGGCGGGAACTAGATGCTATTTACTCGTTGGAGAGACAAATAAAACTTTTTTTTGATTTGAGCATGGGAAAAACATAAAATAGCGATTTTAGCATGTATTACTGAAGGGAAATATTTTACAGATAGTAAGAAATAGTGCAAATAGGGACTACTTTTCTGGATCCAAAGTCCATTTCTGATTCCGAAAAAGTGGTTTAATGTCTCAAAAATGCTCTATGCTAATTACTATATAGTACATCATGGCTACACTGAACGAAAGATGGACCATTTCCTTATAAAAAAAATTCTGAGAAAGAGGACCCACTTATTTTTGGAATCAGTATTGGATTTTGGATCCAGAAAAGTGGTCCCTATTTGCACTTCAAAAAAAAATTTTACCTCTGAAAAAATGTGCCGTTAGATTTTTGTGGATCACTCTGTATTTAACAGTAGCACAATTTGAGTTCGATCTGTATGCGAACTTGGCCTACATGCACCCCAATACGATAACCATGTTGATTAACAACTGTAACCAAAGTGATAACTATATTGATTAAAAATAGTAGTAGGCCTAGTAATAGTAATAATAACAAATAGCCATTTCGCTTTTATTACTCAATCTGCTTCGTTCAAACATTTTATTATAATGATAATAATCTTTATTACAAATGATTTATGACAAGAAGCAAACAAGAAATTGGTGTGGAAAGTGTTTACAAAAACAAGGCTTATGCTTGAACGTCCAATTTTCCACCTAGGCTAATCTAAAAAATAAAGTACTGATAGGCCTACCAATATTTTTCATGAAAAGATATGAGCCAGTAATAATTTTAATATGTGATGGTTTATTTTGGCAACTACTAATTGCAGTACTATGTATTTTCATACATTGTCTTGCATTCTGCGAAAGCGATCTTTGATTTCTTTTCTAATGTCTGCTGCCAAGGAAACCGAGGTACGTGTAGCCTGAACGTATGTGTTGTTTGGGGGTTGTGGACTAAATGGATGAGACTGCAGCTAGCAACATGTAACGGCTACTCGTACTGATTTGTGATATATGAATGTATACTAATAGTTTCTAGATTAAGAATTTTGCAAGTGAAAAATCTTAAAATACGAAGTTTGTGTGTGCAGGGTGTTTAAAAAATCTCTTGCACCCACTAAAACTCCTGCAGTGTTAAGATCACACACTTTACTTATTGCTCATAGTAGAGTTATGCGAGCCCCGCAAATTCATTTTATGTTTAGTCGAGAGTCTGGCCAATGAATCAAGTCGTGTTCAAGGTTTGCAACATTTTTTTTTTCATCGCTAGAAACTTTCGAAGGTACGCTACAAGTTACATAAGGCTAGTCACCTCTCCTTATCATAGTTGATACCCCCATTGATAATACTTTAAATGATCTGATCTCCGTGGCTATGTTTTAATGTCTGCGATTGACTGACTAAATAATAATAAGTCGGAATCAAAGTTAGCTTAACGTGTAAGGATCTGAGATGCCGATTGCTTTTTTCTCTTCCGATTTTGAAGTTCATTAATACTTAGGTTTGCATCAATATTTATTTTAAATCAAGTTCTGTATGAACAACTAACTAGAAATTACTCGAAACATTTAGAGCTTTTACACAATGGGTGTGAGTTGACCCAAAGTCGAGTTTCTCACGTTGCTACTCATAATTTGGGTGAACTCCTCACCCCCAGGTACAAATTCTGTCCATATTCCTGCAAGAAATAAGCGCAAGGTCCCATTTAAGGACATTTAGTGAGCAAATATAGCATGTCAGTCGGATAGGCCTTTGATGCGTTTTATCTTTTGGTATTATTCCCAACACCAGGTGATGATTTTATCGTCTAGTGTTGGGGTTAAATTAGAAGTTGCCTAATAAAATTGAAACATTTTTAAACTATCATTTTGTTGTACCTTTTTTCCTAGCTTCTGCTCACTGATTTACCCTGCTGGCATTCTTTTATGTATCTTAAAGGGACAAACATAGAATTTGTAACTGGGTGGGACGAAGGTAAGGCGTTATCTTTGCGCAGCCGTACATTACGAGACAATGTAACCAAATATTAATCCTGTAGGAGTCTGGTGGGTGCTAGTGAGTTTTTGTATACCAATAGAGCGTGTAGTACCCCGTGTTAAATTTTTTATACTTTTTTCACCTAATTTGTATTTCTTACGTTAATACAGTATTGGAGGCTGTTGTACTATCAGACCAGTCTCTTACAAATTTGTTGCTTCTTGACTAAAAGCTTTATAATACTGATTAAAAATTTGCTTCAATATTATAATTATTTGTGGTTTGGTAGATTACTAATACAAAATTACTGTAAGGTTCCGAGTTTCGTTAAATAGCTAGCTCCTGTACTCCCTATTTAAAAATTTGCTTGAGTGCTGATTCACATGCGGTAACTGGCTCCACTAGATGGATGTATGTGTGATCGCGTATGTTACAAATGTTACTGTTGTAATGTCTGCTTTGGCTGTTTGGTGGCATGCACAGTTGTTAATGGAAAACAGCTTAATAGGCTACATGAGGGTTGAACATTAAAAAAAATGAAATAGAGGTTGTACAGGTGTTTGAAAATCTTAAAAGTGGTTGAATGTGTCAAGGGAAAATTCAAATCCTTTGAATTTCTGGAATGAATTAGCTGAGAACCTTAAAGTTTGGAGTTTCTTATGAAAAAAAAAATAATCTGTCTGGGTAGTACAGTCAATTTAGACGAGATAAGCTTATAGATTCTGTGTAGTCGTACAAACAATACATACTAAAATGCCCCAATGATCACACTTTTACTTCAGCTGCCATCTTGGAAAATGGTGCCAAAACCTGTTTTGTAAGCCTGTTATGCTATTTAGCTCCAAAACAGTAGGTTTTATGGGAATAATTGATGCAACATAAATATACTATAAATGTTGTTCTTAATGAAGCTTTTCCTTAGATCAGTAGTTATTTTTCAAATTAGGTTGGAATAACTGACACCATGGACAAACTCGGCAAAAACTGCATACCTTACTTCAGTAATGATGCTCATCAATGTGTTAGTGTGGTCAGGCCGTTTTATTTAAAATGACTAAAGTATAACAACTCCATACACTAATTACTACATACTTGGGAAAATATTTGTTAATGTAATGCCACTCATATGGATAAGAAGCATTATTAAACAGTTTTTGACCCATCACATTAGCCCTCTCGGTCATTATCATTTCCAAGGTAATTTTCTCCTCTTTTCCACTTTGCGTGTTTTTGAAGTCAACTTCAAGGCCGTATTGGTGAGTTTCATCATCCTCATCTTCGTCATGCTCTATCACTGGTTTCGCATAATCACATTCTACAAGGATGAGGAACTTCTGTTAATTTACGGATTTACTGTTTTTTTCTATTGAGCAGTTATCGTCCGGTTTTTTTTTCTTTTGATTCCGTTTTTTGTCTTACCTTTTGTAAACGTACTCTCTTCCGCGACCAGTAACCCAGCTTTTGGTGTCACTCGATGGCTTCTTCTGGTTGTAGTAAGGCAACGCTGCCTGCACCAACAAGACTCGTCTTCAGTGTGTCTTTTACGTTTTGTTCTTCCTTACTGCGATTTTTCATTTGTGATGTAAGTATTGGAGATAGGCCATGACGAGTTGTTAGTATGTCATGTAGATTCGGCGAGTCTAAACCGATTCAGGTGGGATTAGTTAGCAAAAACCGTTGTTAGTGAAGTGTTGTGGAATGTATTTGCAGAGTACTATACATTTGGTGCAGAGACTTAATTTTTTTACGGAGCGCGAGGTTGGCTAGCTTTAAAAAGTCACGCAACAAGAAAAAAACGAAAGCAAACTATCAGCGGCATTCGGTGGAGGAAAACAGCCCAACATTACGTTTGGATTTCATCCGATGCGTCATGCCTCCGTTGCTGCACCCGTAAAAAATGATCAAAGTTTTTAAGAAATGCACCAGATAAGTCAAAAACTGTCAAAAATCCTAAAATGGCTTTGCAACATGTACTGAGGCTAAATTACTTCGTTAGGCCAAAGAAAAAAATGTGGTTTGATTTGTCCAAGTTTGAACAAGTATTGCTAAGTTACTGCATATTTCACTCCTTGCTGTGTTACTTGGTGGAATGTCTGTCCTACCTATCGGCACTTCTTTGCCTTCATTTGCATAAAATTATCTTCTAATTTATGCAATTTTGAAGTAAACATTGTTTCCCCTGGGTCATTGCCGGTTCCCCAACTGGCTTCCTTCCTCCCACGCAAGTCAGGGCAAGTCAAAAAATTTTGGGCGTGAGTCGACTTTTCACACAATTGTTAGTGGATTGGTGGTTTCACCTGCTACCATTCGTCATGCCGAAAGAGGATAAAGGAAAATCAGGAGCGCTGCTTGTTGATTATCCGGTGGATGGCGTGGATGCAGAGCGTGTCGTGGATTTGGCAATGAAGGCGGCCGACAATTTCCAAGAGGGCGGCGGCGTTAGGCTCTGGGGTGCATACAATTCTTACTGGACAAAATTCCCAAAAATTTTCGTACATATTTTTCAAATTTCCACAGTCTTTCACCATGTAGGCAAGCCATTTTTTAGTAAATTTCCACAGCTCTCTGAAATTTCCCGTGATCCTCGTTCTAGCGTTCTGGCATTTTCTGCACACCTAGTTAGGCCTTGGGTGGCGGAAATGCAGCGGCCATTCCGTGGGGGAGTTTAGCGGAGTAACTAGGTAAGGAAATGCAAGACGCAGTACAGCACGTGTTGCTTATATATGATTTCCGTCATGTAGGGGTGTGCAAAACTCGAAAAACTCGAGTCCAGTTCAGCTCCGACTTGGGCTCAAGCTCGACTTGACCCTTCTTACAAAAGCTCGAATGTTTCAAGTGTTTAGAGTTTGTCAATGAAGCGTTGCAGAAATCAATAAAACTAATTAATTGAAAAAAAAATCATCTTACATTCTAACGTGTTAAAGAGTTAATTAGTTTTGAATTTATACTTTTAGCCTACGATCGAAACTTACGAGGGTTGACCGGATATTTCGACGCGTGTTCTGTAGCAAGGACTGATATAATTTTAAATTCTAACCTGACAGTTAACATTGAACATGGTTGAAGAGTAGCCTACCATTTTATATTGTAACCTGGCAGTTAACATGAGCTTGAATTAAAGAGTTTTGGAAAAATTCGAACTCTAATCGACTCGAAGTCAAATAATTGAGCTTTGCACATCCCTACCGTCATGCTGACGATATTCCGGACTTGCGTCTGAGACGAGAGTACCGTCCGAGGGATGGGGAGAGATTTGAATTACCGAGCCGAAAATTCCGTCAATATGACAAGGTGTTTAGTGATTTTGCCAGAAATCAAGGCGAGGCGTATAGTTATGAATATAATTCGTTGCGAAATTAACAAATGCGGCACGAGCCGCTAATGGGTAACTCGGCTCGAGGCAATAGACTGTATGAGGAATTTGATGAATTTAGTGGTGGTTGGCAATACCCTCTGGAGTCGGAGGAACGTTGGCACATAGCAGATGAAATTTCGGCCAGAGAAATGCGAGTACTATTTGTCGAAACGAACAAAGGAATGGGTTAATTAGTGCTGCCGAATTAGTTAGTAGCGTGGCTAAATAGGGCTGACCAGACGCAGTGTCGCTGAAGCACCCGGTATGGACGATGGAGGCCGACGTGGCTACAGCAACATAAAGACGCATGGTTGTCCAGTGGTGACAGAGTTGATCTCCACTCGCTATGTTGTTGCAGTAAGCGTGCAAAGAGATTTTACGGTGCCGTACACGCCTGTATTCTGCGATGGTGAAGATTCAGGGGAATTTCCTGTTGGTGTTGTTGCCATTGCTACAGGTATTACAGTTCTGTGCGATGGAGATCGTTGATTTGTCCTCATCTTGGAAATCACAGTTCTCACAGGTGTTTGTAGATGCGACAACGTTACAAATTCAGGATGTGTTGAGCCTTAACGAAACCAGGCATCATAGATTGTAGTACGCCTTTGCAGTAGAGTTGTGTCCAGATCTGACCGGTGGACAACCAACATTGTCAGAGTTGTTAGGCGTCCCATTGAATGATTTTCTGTGGCAAGTGCAGCAGGAGGTGGCGGCTGTAAGGCGTACGACGCCTGGAACAAAGTGGTTGCCAGTGCCAAATTGACGGCGTGCAGCCTCAGCGAGCCGGCAACTGGTATTAGTCAGGGACACTCAGTTGGGGTTCCCGCCGCTGCCAAGGCATCGGCAGGCGTGTTTTTATTCGTTATTTTGTCAGTGTGTGCGACCACTCCCAGGGAAGTGTGGAAGATGGCCAAATATTGGACGCAGTGTTGCCGGCGACCCCGGTGGGTGTTTTGTCTGCAATGGAAGGAAGATTGTGGATGCAAATGTGGCAGAGTTGTCTCGACGGTTGTACCTGGGTAAGTGGACTCGTTGAGCACACTGGTGTCAAAAGGTGGGGCGTGCTACCCTCGTCTGCATCGGAAGAATGTTGTCAGCCTTTTGGCCGCGCTTTACTCGGCAGGTTTAGCATACAGGACCTTAGTGGGTTATGTTGCGGCGTTGGGCTGATTTCACCACGGTTGCGAAGATTTAAGTCTATCTGTGCTTCCTTTAGTTCTTAAGATTTTTAAAGGGCGTCTTTCATTGGCGGCCACCTGAGCCGTGTTATGTGTACATTCGGGACGTGACAGTGGTAGCCCAATGGTTGCGAAGCTGCCATCCGTGTGAAGCTTATCTTTAAAGATCGTGACTTTTAAAATGTTTGAAGGAATTTGGGCAATAACAAGAATCATTTCAAAATGGCGGCATGATTGCAAGATGGAGTGCATTACCGATTAATAATTACGATGGCACGTTCATTGTTTTAATTGTTAACAACTATATCGTCTTCATCCTAAATTTGAAGGAAATTGGACTGTAATAAGCATAACATCTAAATGGCCGGCCATCTGTTTTCAAGATGGTGGCCATTAGAGATTACATGTGACGATGGTACATTCATTGTTTCAATTGTTGTCATTGTGACGATGGTACATTCATTGTTTCAATTGTTGTCAAATATATCGTCTATGTTCTAAATTTGAAGGAAATAGAATGATAAGCCTAAGTTCAAAATGGCCGCCTGGTGTCATGATGGTGGTGGTTAGCAATCACTAGTGACGATCGCGCATTTACTGTTTCACTTGATATCAACTATTTTGTCTCCATCCTAAATTTGAAGAAACTGACGATATTGAGCATAATTTCAAGATGGTGGCCATTAGAAATTACTAGTGATGGTGGCACATACTGTTTCACTTGGTATTAAGTATTTTGTCTCTGTTCTAAATTTGAAAGAAATCGGACGATAATAAGCGTCATTTAAAAATGGACGCCCAATTTCAAGATGATGGCCATTAGAGCTTACCAGCACCTTCACTCTTTCACTTGGTAGCAACTATTTCATCTCCGTTCTAAATTTGAAGAAAATCTTTACAATAATAAGCATAATTGCAAAATGGTGCCGTTACAGATAACTAGTAACGATGACACATTTACTGTTTCACTTTTGAACTATTTTGTGTCCGTTCTAAAATCAAAATGGCCACGAGTTTAAGATGGTGGCCATTACAAATAAACAGCGATGATGGTGCCTTTCATTGTTTCATTTGATATTAACTAATAACTGGCTCGACTATCTGCAGAATCTGTAAGAAATCGCAAATTTTCCCAGTGGCAAACTTAGGTTAGAAAGTTAGAAACACAATACATTCATCTGGAGATGGTGGTATTCTTATCTACTACATCTAACAGGTTGGAGTAATTATACCCGCTATGGTGTAGGGTTTGTAGCTACACTGAATGTGAGGCACCTTTCCTCCTCGGAACATTAGGAACTGCTGCTGCACAGAACGCTATCTTTAGTACCAATCAATATGTATTATATTAACATTTAACAAGGAGGATTTGTGAGCGAACTGAACAGTCTCCAGGAAAACTAGAATGTTGTGTACACCAACATAAGGGAGCGTTCACAAATTATGTAACACCTGGAAGAGGGAGGGCGGTTGAGTAAATGTTACTGTCTGTTATTAGTCTATTCAAATTAATGCCAAAATATAGCTCAACCTAGAACCAATTGCAACAGAATTGAGACCAACTGATTCTGGACGGAAAAAATGTGCTAAACACAATGGAATAAAGTCTACCACTACTTCATTATTTTTTTTGACGTGTTTTGTGCATGTGGCTTCACTGCAGGGCAAGAACGGGTCTGACGGCATTAACACTCCCTTTGTCTTTTGAAGACCGTTATCTGAGCTATAAAATGGTGCAAACCCTACCCCTCTATCTGCAATAGTAAAAAGTTACGTCATAATGAGTGACGCCATCTTTATGACGTATTGGACGGTAGGCTTCCTTCACTGCGATCCAATCAACGTCTGTAACGCCTTAACCATCAACAAATCGAAAGCATAATGTTCAATGAAAATTTTCAGCATTCAATTCAGGATTGGAAATGTGATACACAAGTTTTACTTAAAAACAACCCTTGACCTCAAAAATGGTATTTTACCAATATTACACTTAATTTGCATATGCTACTTATTTATAATTGGTGATTTTCGATTCAAAGTGCTCCAACGAGCTGTCTAATAACCCTATGTAGACAAACTTAGACTCTTTGAAAAGATTGTGATGTATACTTTTAATCAAAGCTAATCAAAATTCATCAGCTGCAACAGGGTTACATATGGTTACATTCAAAATCAAAGTGCTTTGATGAGCTCTCTAATATGCCTAGATAGACATACTTAGGTTCTATGGAGACGTTGTGATGTATTCTTTCCATCAATACTAATCAAAGTTATTTAGCCGCAATAAGAGCTGTCCTATGCCTGTTTAAAGACGATGTGGTAATGGAAAGGTGGGGAAAGCGTATGGTAATACAGTATTCAAATTCAAAGTGCTCTGATGAGCTCTCTAAGAGGCCTAGAAAGACATAGTTAAGCTCAATGGAAATGTTGTGATGTATTCTTTCCATCAATGCTAATCAAAATTATTTTAGCTGCAACAGAGGCTGTCCTATGCCTACTTAAAAATGATCTGGTAATGAAATTGCGGCAAAAGCATATGGTATTTGAATTCAACGCACTCTGATGAGCTGTCTATAAGCCTAGATAGACATACGTAGTCTCTTTAGAAAGGCTGTGATGTATGTTTTACATAAATGCTAATCAAAATAATATAGCTGTAATAAGGGCTGTTCCATGCCTGTTTAAAGATGATATGGTAATGGAATTGTGGGGAAAGCATATGGTAATATTCAAATTTAAAGTGCTCTGATGGGTTTCTCTAACAAGTCTAGATAGACATACTTAGTTACTTACGCTCTTTGGAAATTTATTCTTTCCATGAACTCTAATTCTTGCGAAGAGGGCTTTAGCTCAACTCCTAACAAAGTCTGAATTTGATGATAAACTCTTAAACAGTGAAATGATCATGCATCAGAAGTGGGTGGCAATGTCTCTGATTAATTTAGAAAGCTAACTGGTGAACTTACGAATGCAAATTTCGTTTAGAGTTTCTCCAGGTGTTCCCTCAAAGTTTGGCCACGGCTTTCTCTCTTGCTGATATACGTCTTCGTTCGTGCTATTTTGTTTACTGAAGACTGAGGCTTCAGAAGGTCAACACTTTTGAGCATCTTTAACGTCTCACCTTCCCAACTGAAAACACCCTGGAGTTTCTGTCGCAACCTAGAAAGGCATGAGCGAAAATAATATTTTCTATGACATGTTCTCTGAGTTGTTCTGTAATGGCTTTAATATCATATTTGAATGTGTCCTTTAATTTCATCTTCAGTTCTGGGCAGAGGTAGATGTTGCAGGTAGCATTGACAACATAGTGTAAAAGAAGCAGGTCTGTGTTTCTCCACCCATAATTGTTCTAATATTGCCAGCTGATAGGACAGCTTCTTTAACAATGAGTAAGTCAGCATAACCAGGTGCCTGAGCTACCTTGCATCCATTGTCTGTTAGGACTTACGACAAGATCTAGAATACATCACAACCTTAAGAAAGAGCCAAAGTATATCTATCTAGACTTATTAGAGAGCTCATCAGAACACTTTGAATTCAAATATAACCAAACGCTTTCGCCGTAATTCCATTACCACATCATCTCTAAACAGGCTTAGGACAGCCCCTATTGCAGCTAAATAATTTTGATTTGCATTGATGAAAAGAATACATCACAACCTTTCCAAAGAACCTAAGTATGTCTATCTTGGTTTATTAGCGAGCTCATCAGAGCACTTTGAATTTGAATGTTACCATACGCTTTCGCCGTAATTCCATTACCACAGCATCTTTAGACAGGCGTTGGACAGCCTCTATTGCAACTAAATAATTTTGATTAGCATTGATGAGAGTATACATCACAACCTTTCCAAAGAGTCTTAAGTATGTCTATCTAGAGTTATTGGACCGCTCGTTGGAGCACTTTGAATCAAAAATCACCAATTATAAATAAAATACGATTTTTGAGGTTGAGGGTTTTTACGTAAAACTTGTGTATCATATTTCCAATCCAGAATTGTGTGCTGAAAATTTTCATTGAACATTATGCTTTCAATTTGTTGATGGTTAAGGAGTTAGATGTTGATTGCATTGCAGTGAAGCATACCCTACAATACGTCATAAAGATGGCGTCACTCATGACGTAACTTTTTTACTATTGCAGATAGAGGGGTAGGGTTTGCGCCATTTTATAGCTCGCTTTGCTCGCTCATTCCGCGTCGTCTCACTCCCCCCCCCCCTTCCCCCCCTCATTAAGTTGCCGTTCGGTCGGTAGATGGCATCATATGTTCGCGCTGCTGGACGTTGCGTTCTGGGCGCTGCAGATGCAGATGACTGCTTCGTCTGTCTGCTTGCTGCTGGCTGCCTTGCGGATTTTGTGTAATTATATACAGAGATGTAATAGTCTTCAAAAGACATAGGGAGTGTTAATGCCGTCAGACCCGTCCTTTCCCTGCAGTGAAGCCACACGTACAATACACGTCAAAAAATGGAAAATACTTCAAAACTCTACAGCACGTACCTTTTTACCTATTGTAGATAGAAGGATATGGTTTGTGCCATTCTTAGCTTATGTAAAGGGCGTCAAACGTAATGGAGACTATTAAAGTCCTCAGACCCATATTAAGCCCATAGTACTCCCATACGTCCAAAATGTGCCGTAAAGATGTCAAAAAAATAATGAATTAGCGGACTGACAGTGGTAGACTTTATTCCACCGTGTTTAGCGCATTTTTTCCGTCCAGAATCAGTTGGTCTCAATTCTGTTGCAATTAGTTCTAGGTACAACACTAATTTGACTGGACTATGTGGTGGGGGAGTGGGGAAGTATGATTAAGTGTTAAGTAACACACTAATTTTCGCACAATTATTTTTGCTAAACATTTCTTTACTTTTTAACTAAATTGTTTTACCTAACTATTTTTCTAACTTCTGTTTACGATCTTATTGTTTTTTTAAAATTCATTGCCACTAATTTATAGCTTATAAAATGAATTCATCCCAAAAAACTATAAAGAATTGGGGTGGGGGTAGTAAGAAAATTATTTATTTTCAGATGAGGGGTCTTGCCAAGTGTTATACTG
>JAHWFP010050972.1:34305-52833 GCA_023313725.1 Lithobius niger | reverse complement strand
ATGAGGGGTCTTGCCAAGTGTTATACTGGTGTAGCAAGCTGGGAGGGGGGGGGGGGACTAAATTGCTAGAAAAAGTGTTATGCAATTAGTGAACGCACCCTAATTTGGTTTACAGTAAGGAGAATTTGATTTTTTAATCAGCAAAATAGCATTGTTTCAGTTAGCAAATAACATTGGAAAGGCACATGCTCACCTAGTCAGCTATGATTTGACCCCATTCCCATGGTTTTAGGTGTTGTAGTTTGGCTTGAACAGAGGACAGATGAAAAGTATCATCCTCGGAACTATTTGGCCCATATCTGGATCACCGATTTGGCTGGGCCGATTTAACAGATATTTGGCCTATAGACTGGCCTTGACAAGTCGAGACTAGATTCCAAACATGATTTTAAAATGCTCACTTTTGACGGAGTTATGAACTCTCAAAGTTAAGAGTTTTAACACAGACACTTACTCGGTGACTTACTGGTGAATTAATAGCGCGGGTGGAGTTTCAATTTTTACACAACTTTTCTTTGCCGAAGTCTGCTCTTCCG
The DNA here is from genome assembly GCA_023313725.1 of Lithobius niger. Classification (NCBI taxonomy): domain Eukaryota; kingdom Metazoa; phylum Arthropoda; class Chilopoda; order Lithobiomorpha; family Lithobiidae; genus Lithobius; species Lithobius niger. The sequence continues at coordinate 52,297 of JAHWFP010050972.1, read as the reverse complement.
AGGTTACAATTCAATATTCGCCACCAGAGTGCTCACTGTTAGCCTGCTTTAAGGCTTTATGTTCGTCCAAGAAATTGCTGCCACCACTTGTTCTTCGTAAAATCCCTAGATTCCGATTTCCTTATCAATTTTATGTTATTGGAGCTTGAGCTAGAAGAAAATCTTGTGTTCACCAGCATTGTTACTAGGTGCAAATATAGCTGGCACAAAAGCAGTAGCAGACTGTTTTAGAGCTGCCATTGTCCATTGCTCGCTTAAAAGTGCAATTGCATGCATCACTGCACAGGTATACAAATGTTGCAGACTGCATCAAGCATGAGATGTTAGGACGGTGATAATGCAGAAATTCAAGGTTTCAGCTGGACTAGACATAAGGGTGAATGTTTCGGGGAGAAGTTGGGTTGTGAGATTGCCAAGTTTCATGTATGTGACAAATGACAAGCTTAGCATATTGGCCGTGTTCGTGCTGTGAGTTTAGGAGCGTGACTTATTCTCTGCCTGTATAGGCAGCAGAGTGTTACTATTGAGCTAAAATTTGAGGTGTGCAAAGTTTGCATACATTTGGAAGTTGGTTTTAGGGGCTGATGTTCAAACATGGTAAATTCCCAATTTTTCTACAACTTTTTTGTGACAAGCTGTGCTAATACCCAATTCTGAGCACTCAGTTTTGGCTTTTCTTTGTGAAATCCACTGACATCATTTGCCTAACCCTTTAAACTTTACTTTCTTAACACTAGGTATTGGAATCTGATAGTGGCCTATGTTAAAAAGCTTTTTTAACGTCCGATTAGCAATTTGGCATATCGGTGAACCCTACCTCTTTAATTATTTTCTTGTACACAATTGGAGTCAAAATGGTGATACTGACTACACTACAAAATCAGTGCCTCACAATTAATATAGTGCATTGGGGGGGGGGGGGGGGAAAAAACAACAAAGACGGCAGTGCTAAAGTAAGGTCAACTGGTGTGAATGGGATGTAACTCGAAATGGGGAAGAAGTTTTTATACTTTGGTTGTATAGCTTGCTTTATTGGAGGGCTTTTTCAGTGTTACAACTGTAATTGGCCTGTTGTTTAGGTTTTAAAAGTGCATTTTAAACTCCTGACACAAATCGGTTCTGCTAGCCATTTCTTAAAGGTGTTTTGCTTTAATGGTGGGCTGATGGCATGTTCCCTTAATTTCATTTTGAGTATTACGTGTTTTCTAGTCTTGATGTAGTGGTGTTTCTAAAAATTAAAAAAAAAATACATGTTAATGTGTATGAAAACGGTGATTGTACGTTTTCTTTTTGCTGTTTGCAGAGGTTAGAGAAACGAGAGAAATTTGAAGCTGCTATCAGGGAAAGAGAAATGAAGAAGCGCGTTCTCCAACAAAGGTAATATTTTGTCCAAGTCAGGTGTTTTTTCATTAAACGTGCACGCAACATTCATATTGAAGATTCAGAGGTGATAGTTAAAGACTGGATTCGTACCTATCCTTGAAAAGGTGGAAAATGATAAAAGAAATCCAGACCTAAAATGCCTCAATTTTTAGAAGACTGGAAATTCTTCTCTGTACTTTTTCTTAAGAAAATTTTTTTTCCAAGCGAGATATAATTCAATAAAAAAAAACATGTTTTGTTTTTAGGCCCCCTATATTTCGAAAAGTTTGCATTTCTCATTTGTTTTTAAGTCTGTGAAGTGCACAGATGTTCCAATAAATACCTAAAATTTTAGATATTATCGTTTTCTTTTTTTCCATTCAGTTTACTCGTCCTGCATAATCTCATGGAAATGTCCTGGATTTTCAAATGAAAGTTTCTGTACAAACCTGTAACATAATTTGCTGTAGCAGTGCTGACTGAGTGATGTTTAAAGAAAAATCATTTGCCATGTGTGGCCCCTGATTATCTGAACTGATTGGGATTACGGGGTTAGGTGTCCTTGTAATCAAATTTACATATGGATATATCGTACTGTACGATTCATTGTTTGGGAGCTGTTGATGTGTTAAGAAAAATTATGACGTTATTATGGTTGGAGGTGGCCTTCTAAACAGGAACAACAAATTCTATCGTGTCTTAAATCACATCCTGTTGGAGCATGGACATTCGAAAACCCGTAAAATAAGATAATACTGCCCAACTTTGCTATACGAGGCATGACCTCATCTTTCCTGTATGAATGTACTCAAATATCTGAGTGAGAAATACCTAAGTACAGGGTGGTCCACAAAAAACTGATAGACCTAAAATTAAGTCCAACTTTTCTAGTTAGCATCCATCAGATCCAGGTGAGGACAGAAATCAAATCTAATGAAACGGGAAGAGTTGAAAATGACCTCTAAACCTTCATAACGTTGGACCCAGGTAACCATTACGTTGTGGACTAATACAACACCCAGAATCATTGCCCCCCCCCCCCCAACTCCTGTCCACATTCGAGCATTTAACGTGTCTGAAGCTTCGTGTTCAACTTAAGAATGATATCATTGTAATGTATTGTGTGCAGAACGGTGATATTACCAGGAATAGCCTCGCAATTAACCCTCCCCCTGGCATAATGTGAAAAGTCTTCAAACTTGTAACTATGCTAAAAAAAAAATGCTGATTTTGTATTTTATCATGGTTACAAATTTGAAGACTTTCACGTTATGGGGGGGGGGGTATTGCGAGGCTATTCGTGACGATATCTCCCGTTCGTGCGCAACACAACACTGCAGTGATATTCTCTAGTCGAGCACGAAGCTTCAGATACTTTAAAGCTGTAATGTGGGCAGGAAGGTGTTGGGGGGGGGGGGGGGGGGGCATGCACTGATTTCTGTCATTTAGTCTGCCACGTAATGGTTACCTGAGTCGAACGTTAGAAGGTTTAGAGGTCATTTTCAACTTTCAAAACTCTTCCCTTTTCATTAGATTTGATTTCTGTCCTCTTCTGGTTCACTGCTAACTAGGAAAGTTGGACGGAGAAAATTGTAGGTCGTCAGTGTGGGCCACCCTGTATATCATTGGCCAACGCTGGCGTCTTCCCATGCATAACGCTACCAAAACGTTTTAATGAGATGAAGGTGGACGCTGCGTTATTCCACCGAAAATTCAAGAGGACAGAGTTTGTGATTGTTCATTTTTTAGTGGTGAAGTGTAAAGTTAGAATTGCAATGTACTACTAGAAGCCAGTATGTTGCCTTAAAGTTTTGGGGTTAATTTAGGGCATGGAGCATATTTTCAATGCGAACATAGCTTAAATTCGAAAGGAAAAGTAAAAACTATTTTTATGTGTACGAATCTTTTTTTATATGCCGACGTAAATATCTTTACCTCCCTTTTATAGCATTCCCATCCTTATATGCAATTTTTCCCTAGCGAAACTTGTTGGCTTCCTTACGAGCCTCGTAGCTTCTCCTTCTGCTCGTGCTCCGTCGCAGGCCTCCAAAAAAGCGTCAGCTTCAGACCTGGCTTCATCTTTCTTCCTAGAGCTGCCACGCTACATGGTTGCCCATCAATGCTCCTTAAACTACTGGATAAGCTAGCACGACTGCATTGTCTCCACATTGGAAACGTACGGTCGGTTACGGGCATTGGCCTCTTGTTCCTAACCTTCTTGTTTGCTTCCACAAAGTTAGTCCCGTGGACTTGTCTGTGTCATTGCTGTGGCCAACTGCTCAATCCTCATAATCAAGTTGGCGCCTGACGTCAGGACCGGTCCTCTAGTGCAGCGGTCACCTCTTCCCTGGCGCCTTCGTCGCTTCTGGATCGGTTGGTTCACCTGAACCATCAACAATAACATGCCTCCTGCCCCAAGGACGACCTTTCAGGTCCTTTCCTGGGCAACCCACCACCACCTTGACAAGGATCACACATCCAACCAAGGGGCAACAGCCTTAAGGACACCCTGGTCCAACCCTCGTACATTAAAGAAAGCACCACATTGGTCAGGTTGCCACTACGTCTCAGCGTACGACACGGTAGCCCCCCTGTGACCAAGGAGTTTTCCGCGGTGGTTCTTCGGACTCTTTCCTTTGCCATCATAGAACCTGTTCCACAGTCGTCATTACGACGATCTAACACTGCCGTCGATAATCCGAGCTGGTCATTGTTGGTGTTACCATCTTCAACATCCCAGCTTTGGCTCTGGTTCATCTTTCTAGACTTGACAACAGAAGATAAAACGAAGCATGCGTAGATGGAAAATCTTCCGTAACCTGGTAACGTGGTTACCGGGACGGTTGAGGGACCAGAGGGACGGTCAAGGGAGAAAATAGACGTTAAAATGGTAACTACTGCATGAAGCTGGGACGCTTTGGGCAAGTTACCGGGACACTTCAGGTTGATTACCGGGACGCCATGGAATATTTTCCATACACGGAAGCATGCATCATGCACGGACGATCACTTAAGCCTCTACTCCCCCATATCTTTTAGAGCGGTCCCATCTGCAACAACTCAAGGACATTCGGCGATTTCCATCCAGGATCGCTCAAATGCTTTCGACACCACGACTCCGACCGGCTTCCTGCGGACCACCTTTTTTGCAAGTATTTTGATTGCGGCTTGTTTCCTTGGTGTTGCCAAGTATCACTCGTCTACAGTAGCCAACCATTTGTCCTCCTCTATATTCCTTCCTGGGCATCAAGATCATCATTCTATGAAAGAGCGTGGAAGGGGGGAATGCCAATCGCGGCCGCCATTGAATCTCTCTCTGCCTTCCTTAATTACAGGATCGCCCTCCAACCGACGACCAGGACATAAAAACCAATACCTTAACTGCGCCCCTCGCCATTTTCTTCTTCAGGCCGCTCTGTCATCCCTTGATTAATAGCCCATCGCTGGCCTTACGGTCGCCGTTCCTTCATTCATGGATTGTCTATTGCTCCCAGCAGTTCACCTCCAGGCCACCCATTCTTTTGGTCGTCTTTCCACCATCTTCAGTTCCATCGGGAATTTCTTCTAGTCCCAGATTGTTCTGCGACCATTGTACTTTTCCCCATCTGTGCAACCCACACTGGTCGTCAGGGGCGCACACCCTGCGATTGCCACATGACCCTGCGCCGCTTGCACAACTACAACAAAGAAAGCATAGACCTCATTAATACCAAGAACAGTCAGCTCACATTGCTCTCAAGCGAACCAAGTAATCGCTTTACTTAAAGGATTACTCTGACAGCTGCTTCTAAACTTTGTCCGCTCGACCGTTCTTTTGAAAGAAGGATGGCCCACCATCTGCCACTTAGCCGTTCCAACAGCCACCGTTTTTATGACTGGCCTCGATATTCTTCCGAGAGTTTCTCTCACCCAAGCCACCAGAACTACAAATCCACTTTACGGTTGTTTTCCTTGGGCCATTTCGGCTACTGATTCTGCTCAGCCATCTTCCGCTACAATTGCTGTGTTTTGTTTACGATCATATGCTCGCCGCCTACCGGCCTTGCATCCCACATTCGTTTTCATTTTAACGATGCCATTGGGATCGCGACCGAGCCCTGCCTTCAAGTCATTCTTCTCTTGGGCCACGATCGCCCACCTGCACTCACCTTTGCGACCGGTTGAGCTACGGCCCACGCACTCTCAACAAGATGTAATGGTTCCCGCATGGCTGACACCACCCTCTCGTCGCACATTATTTTCCTGCACAGTATTCGCAGCAACTTGCTTTCTTCAACGCATCATCAAGTGCACAACTAAACTGTTCTCGTTCGTCCGTAGGACCCTTTTTTTGGGCTACCAGCAAACCCACCCGACCAATTCAGAACTGGTGTTCGTAGTTTGATCTCCTATTGCACCACGTTTTCCCAGGAGAGGCTTCGTACTGTGACTGACGCTTGGACATATATAAAGAACGCCAGAAATTACTCGTCTTTACCACCGAATCGTCGAGCAGGCGAACATGTGTTTTTGGTCGCGTCCACAATCTGCCCTTGTTGGCTGTTATCAGCGAATCCGCCTTGACAACTTCACACTACTGTATCTCCAAGAGTCTTCATGCCTCTCTCGTCATCCACTGTTCACAGCACGATATCACTCCGCTCCTGATCCTAATGCAAGAGGCGCAAGCCGCCTTATCCTCGAGTCATACTCAGGATGAGTAAGGCAACCCTAGGTCCCTGATAAATCAGGACAACCCTTCGTTCCTACGCTGAGTCGGTTCCACGTTTGTTTCGACCTTTTAATTGACCAGCAATAGCACCCACCTATCATGGCGCGTGACGGCGCCATTTCCCTATGAGTTCTGGCTCCTCGTGACTTTCATGCACTGGTCCTCTTCTGTGCCTTGACCAGTCTTGGTGCTTCAGTATTACATTGTTCTGTTTATTATAATCATTGTATTTTACAACTATCTATCATTTTGAGCTTTACACATTGAGACTGGCCACCAGCACCCACAAAGAACATTCTGCCATCCATGCCCAGGCCGTAACTTGGCCATGCGGTTATACTTTTCCAGTTGCACACAGGCAACCTTCTGTCCTGCCATTGACGCCCACAAACCATTCGGACCATCCGGGCCCAACAGATCTCTTCACCGCACGGTTGGTCGTCGACGACCAAGCCTGGGCCTCTTCGCCAACGGACTCCTTGAGGCCCATGTCACCCACCAGGGCCGCCCTTCCACCACCCTTTTCTAAATCGACGATCTTCTCCAAACAAGACAACGTCTGCAGGCAAGACGACGACCGCAAGCAAGACAACGACCGCCAGTTGGATCCAGAACCATTTTCCCACGTCCATAAGGTGATCTGAGCTATTGTTTCAATTATAGCTATTTTAACCTTAGCCCCAGAACCACCAAGCATCCATAACCATCGCCCTAACCAGTCCCACAATCGAACAAAAATAAACAACCTACCAACCAGACGACACGGACTGGCGCCTACCAACCAACCGAAGACAGGAAACTGAGACAAGCAGATGATTGAAGACGAAACTAGAGACGAAGCAGTTGCCCAGTACCAACCCTTGGATAGGACTCCCCTTCCTGCTCCCTGCTATGTACAACAGTCCCTTTACGTGGCTGTCGCAGTTCGGGCCTGCTTGGTCAGGTGAACAAATCGGTCGCAATTGAGTTTGCCTGGTCCTTGGATTGCTTAAGGTTCACTGAGTCTGTTGATTCTGGGGCAGCCAGCTCGTAGCTCGAGTATCCGTAACCATGGTCCCACCACCATAGGTGACGTGGTCTGATAGCATACTATAAAAGGCAGGTAATGTACATTTTCTTCAGCATATAAAAACATCAGTTTACCAGGGTAACTGGTTAAAATTGGTTTTAATTGCCTAACCGAAAATATGCATTACCTATACCCACCCTGCCTTCCATCTGAGTCACCATGGTATCGACCAGGTGAAGAAAGATGAAGCCAGGTCCGAGGCTGAAGCTTTTATAGGAGGCCTGTGCCGGCGCATTCACAGAAGGATAAGCTACGAGGCTGGAAGCGAATGCTATTAAAGGTGGGTAATGTATATTTTCAGTAAGGCAATAACCAATTTTAACCAGTTACCCCTGGTAAATTGATGTTTTTCCCCCCCTAAGATAGTGATAAACGAAGTGTTTGGGTAATCGGTGTTCAGATAATTGAGGTGCTACTGTAGTAAACGTACGGCTTTGTGTGTAGATGTGCATCATGTATCATGTATAAGAAGCCCATTGTTGCAGATGGCTTGTGCTGAAAGCGACAGTAGGCACTTTGTGGTGAAGCACCTGATCTGATGCCCTAGCATATAGCATGGCTTGAGGTGCCCTTGACTAGACGGCCGAGTCCCTTGACTCGAGAGCAATCCCACTAACGTTGCATTGAGTATTAAGCGAAGGCAGGAAAGTATGCTAGTGTGTTGGGTGGTTTCACCACAATGCCCCTGCTGTCCCTTTATAGATGAATAGTCAAGCAAGCATCGCTTCTAGGCATAATGTGTAGTCAAAAAGCTTTTTGAGATTTTGTAAGCAGTAAAATTCATCTTTTACTTTGGTTTGAAGACAATATCAGCACCATCTTATGAAAAAATAAAAAGTTCAAGGAATCTTATCTTCTACTCCTTGCGTATTTTCCATGGTCAAAATTCCGTCAACCCTCTTTAGGTAAGCAGAAAATATACAAGCAGCTACGTCTGTCAAAAGTACATCAGACTACGTTCATAAAATTTGAATTCGGCACACGTCAGCGGGCCTTGTGTTTGTGTTCAGGTCTGACACGCATAAGGCCTACTGTGATGCGCGCCGAATTCAATTGTTATGAAAGTGATGATGTACCTTTGTCGGACGTAGTTGCTTGTATTTTTCTGGAATCTTGCCTAATGAATTTGGAAGGATTTTGACCACCGAAAATTCACGAGGAGCAGAAGATTTCTTCAACTATTTGTTTTTTGCATAATTCGGTGCTGATGATATGAGATTTTGTCGCAATAAAGCATTTAGGCCAACACTGTACATACATGTTTCTTACTATGTATCTGCAAAATACTAACCCTAAGTATATGCTAAAATCGCTTGTGCGCCGAAATAAATTAAAAATGATTAAATCCTTATTTAATTTTAATTTAGATTAGTTTAGCTAATCACCCACTAGGAGTGCTACTCTCTCATTCCATATATTGTAAGCATAGCGGCCATAATAATCTCATCAGGTACTGATGTAGTAAACACTGTGTCTCTGGTTGCTGTAGAATGCTATTCTGTCACCGATATCTGCAATGCATAAAGATGCCCAACTGCGTGATCTTCTGGTCTCTGGTTTACTTCCTACCTGCTCACACAGGAAGACTCCAGAAGATCTTCGCTTGCCTGCAGAAGATGCAGGAAATATAATTTTAATGAAGAAATTTAAAATTTGTAGGAATAAATCTTGTCAAATCCAGACTACTTCCGGCCATGACGCTTGTTTTTCGGGGGGTAGATTCGACTTGCTTGATTTCCTCACACTACCCTCCCCACAAAGGATCTAGAAGAATTCGAAAGGAGATAAACAGTGCAAGAACTCGTAGGCTTTACACATATGCCTGATCGATTCATGTGTAAGACTAGTTCCTTAGGGACAATGGAGGGCAAAGCCAATCCACTGGTTCTGGAAAGAAGAATGGTTTCAACAGACTTCTCGGGAAGGTTGGACTTCTCTTTGTCACATTCCCAGAGACGATCAAATGGTGGAGGAATTCCTTCAAGCCTCAACTATGTGGTTCCAGCTACATGTTGATGGACGGCAGATATCGACAGGGACAATGATTTTCCACTATCGCGGTATTTTCAAAAAATTGCGGAATTAACAGTAATTGTTTTAGCTTGAAATTCCTTAGTGTTATGCCAACCTTGCCATGAGTGGGACCATATTAAAAATCGCGGAAAGTTTAAATTTTCGCGGAAATTCCACATACACGCGGATTTAAATGGATTTTGTCTTCTTTTGTATTTTTTTTCAACAATTAGGTATTCATAATAGCATGTGAATGCACAAATTTAAATTTTTATGTGAATTCTATATTGTTGAGTTGCACACAAATTGTTGTGAACAAACAACTACAACTTTTTAGCAGTTAAGCGACCGATCATGCACCAAAATTTAACTTTTTTCCCTTAATATAACTTTTTTTAATTAGCCGCGGAAAACAACAATTTGTTCCCGCGGAATGTTGTGATGAGTGGCCGCGGAAAATCATTGCCTCCGGACATCGAGGACATAAAACGAAAGACTACCTCACATCAGTGTCCTCCAACTTCGAGTCATTCAGCTAGCAGTCAAGACTTGGAAGCATCTTTTTTGTGGGAATTTAGTAATTGTAATGGCAGACGACACAACGGCAGTCTCACATGCTAAGTGAGGAGGAGGAACGCATTCGGCGTCAAATGATGGCAGACACAACAGAACTATTCTAGATTTTCAATGCACTAAATTGGAAGCTTCAACCTAGTCACATTGCTGGGAAATTAATCGTTGGGCTTTAGAGAATGAATCAAGTCCCAACATTATGTGAAGCCCTCTTCCAGAAGTGGGGGAAACCAATCGCCGACCTGTTTGCTACGAAATTCAATCACCAACTTTCGAACTTTGTATCTCCCTTTCCAGATTCGACGTCTTGGTCAACGGATGCCCTCGCCATCTCATGGAACGGGATATTTGCATACGCATTTCCTCCGTTTTCCATTTTCCAAGCTGTACTAAACAAGGTCCACAAGGACGCTTCATCCTGATTGCGCGGACGTGGCCAGTGACACCATGGTTCATAGACTTAATAGAGATGAAAAAGGAAGAACCAACCTCTATGCCGATTTTGGAACTCTTCCTCACTCCACACCAAGTTAAAACCGTCCATCCAAATCCCGATATTTTTCATATTCATGGTTGGAGACTTTTGTTGAAAACCCAAAGAAAGACGGACACCGGTTAAAAGAATGCTTTTGCTTTGTCACAGATCTTCAACCACCAAGATCTACGAAACTTAGTGGAAAAAAGAGGCATGGTTGATGCAAAGCACACCCCTGTAATCCATCTGTCACTCGTTCATCATCATCTTGGAAGATCTTTCAACAAACTAGGGCTCTCCAATGGCAATAAAGGGTTACATACAGGTCTTTAATCAACTCTATGATTTCTTGCTTTGCAAACAACCCCTTTGTCAACAGTAAGGTTATTTCCAGACTCGTACAGGCCTTTGAAAATGCAAGACTCAAAACTCGCCAACTTTTCCCAAGGTGGAACCTTCCGCTGGTACTGAAAGTCTGTTGCACCCACTGTATGAACCATTGCACTCGTCTTCGATTCTCCACCATTTCAGAAGATTGTCTTTCTAGTAGCACTCGCCTCAGCGGCACGGCAGAGCGAGTTAGCTGCTTTTTCAAGAGAATTGAAAAATAGGCCACCGCCTACTACAGTGGAAATTCATTGACATTATGAGAATTAATACACCTTTTCCACCACTCGAAGCACAATCTGTTGTTTCACTAAATTTTCGGAGATATCCGATCTCCTCCTTCCGAGTGTTGACTAGCGTCGATACCGATAAATTCTACATGCTGTCTCCGGTTTTTAAAAATGGCGTCTCGTGCGCAGACCACTGATCTTTATATTCTAGTCTGGCTCGCTGCTTCCACTCGTCTTCCAGTTTCTTGGTCATCCCCGATAGTTTAGTGCATTCGAGGCTGACCAAGAAACTGGAAGACGAGTGGAAGCAGCGAGCCAGACTAGAATATAAAGATCAGTGGTCTGTACACGAGACCCCATTTTTAAAAACTGGAGACAGCCTGTAGATTTTATCGGTATCGACGCTAGTCAACACTCGGAAGAAGGAGATCGGATTATCTCCGAAAATTTAGTGAAACAATAGATTGTGCTTCGAGTGGTGGAAAAAGTGTATTAATTCTCATAATTTTCAAGAGAAGGTGACCAATCTGACCATCTTCTTTTTTCCAAAGATTGGTCTTCCATAACTTAGCTATCCTCTTTACTATCCTAAAATATTTACCTTCAATAGAACCACCCCGCTTTGTGGAACCCGGTGGCCTCTTGAACCTTAAAGGTTCTAAGTGATGTGATGATTATGGCCGCTATACCCACATTGTATGGAATGCGAGAGCAATGGTCCCAGCAGGTAATTAGCTAAACTAATCTAAATTAGAATTAAATAAAGATTTAATTATTTTTTAATTTATTTCTGGTATGAAATAGCAAGTGATTTTAGCACATACTGAAGGTAAGTATTTTAGGATAGCAAAAACTAATTTTAAGCAGGGTTAAAGTTTTCATCTTTCCAACAGAGTTTGTTAATTCCTAAGTATGCAGTAATGCATGTTGTTTGATGCCGGTAACATCTACAAGCAGAAATTTCTGTTATAGTTCGCAGACCACTGTTTTACCTTAACTTAAACGTTTATGATTTACCTACCTCTCCACCTTCCCTACATTTGTTTTTGTCCAGCACCCTTTCCTATACTATTTCTGTCACATCTTCCCTTTCCAATTTTTCTTTTGTGATTGTTTTCATCAGAAAAATTCATCCACCATAGTGGTAGCCTTTGTTTGTGGTGGTAATAGGAATATCCTTAATTCTTCCATAAGTAATTGTACCGAAGTTTAAAAAAAATCAATTTTTTTGGGATTGCTTTGCAGCCTGTTGTTGTCTGGCTATCGTGACTTTGCTGGCCCAGCAACTGCAGACAGGCAAGTGCCAACAAAGTACAGTATATTTATAAATTACCTACTTTTGCTTACTGCAATTAGCAAGCTTTTAATTTATTGCAATGCTTTTGACTTAATGTTACTGATATCGAAATTTGTGTATTTTTTAATACAAAGTAAGCTACTAATATAAAAGCAAAATGTTATGTCCTGCTATAAGTGTGGTGGTGTTTCTATTAAAATACTTCGGGTTAAAAGGTATTTTAGTGTTAACATGGTGGAGTTAAGGTTTTCTCTCTCTCCGATTTTCAGCGTAGTAATTAAAAGTAATTGTACAGTTCCCGGTAAAGATTATTGCCATTGATCCCTAGCAACAGTGTGCGTAACTTCAATATTAGACAGTTTATGAAGGAATAACTCGAAACTGCTTAGTTTTCTTGTTTTAATTTGTTTTCGTGTTTTCATAAAGGATAGCAAAGATACTTCGCGAAGGAAAATGGTATATCGGCATCTGTTTTAATTGTCTGTCAACACAAAAACTGTTACAGCAATGTGTTTGTTTCATTATGAACCTATTGAGGAAAAAGCAAATATTTCTAGATACTAAAAATGCCGGTAATCTGTGGTTACCAGTGGCTGAATCCAGACATAATTTAAACAAAAAAACCGCAACACTTAACGCTACCAATTAGACAAATGCAACAGTCCTTATATTTTCAAAAAGGCAACCACTCTTCTTCTTCAGAAGCAACACTTAAAATTTGGAGAAACTGTGTATGCTTCATGATCTATCTGTGGCAGGAGAACAAAACTCGAGTCACCAACGCACCTTTACCAGTGATCTCTACAAGTCGACTGCAGCTGAAGTCGGCTCGTAGAGATGAGTGGTTGAGGCACGTTGGTGATTTGAGATTTGTTCTCCTTGGTGATTTGAGATTTGTTCTCCAGCCGACAGATTGATCACGTAGTACAAAAACTTTCTCCAAGTTTTACGTCTTGTTTCTGAAAGAGAAGAGCGGTTGCCTCTTCGAAAATTTAAGGGCTCGTGTTGTTGGTCTAATTGGTGGCGTAATTGTTACGTTTTATTGTTCTAATTATTTTTAGATAGTTTTTGCAGATAAACGTTCCATAAAACCCAACCATATTTGTTTATTGGTAGACACAAAACTGTCACTTTTATTGAGTATTTAGCCGATCTATTTAAAACCCATTATGTGATCTATTTGGTTTGTTTCTGTACAAGCGTATTCAAAGCAGGCTGCGTAAGTGTAGGTTTTAGCACTTTTGAATTGACATTTCTACAACCCACAGTATTAGATTCCTGTAAGGCACGTATGTATAGCTTAGTTATTTTTTAAGGTTAAATGGTACGGTAGCTAAGGCTGCACCAATAGCGATATTAGATTAGACCGTTGCCGATATTTGTGGTATCGGTATTGGCAACTTTTGCTAAAATATCGATAACTCCAGAACTGTTCGAGATTACGACATGAGGTTTCGCTTCGTTTTGCTCAGGAAATCACTCAGTATCTTCATAATTATGGTTTAAATGTTGGTTGTTATTTAAATATTTACTTAAATAATTATTGGAGTTTTGAAGAAAACCACACCGTTGATGAAAAATTGGGAATAAAATTTTGAATATTTGTATTGGTATCAGGATTTGCAAAATGTTTAAATTCGGTTCGGTATTCAGATGGATCAAGTTTGTATCGGTGCAGCCTTAGTAGTAGCCCATTGGAATTATGTGCATTTCAGCGAAGTAGGTGGCAGTGGAAAAATTAAATTAATTTACTTAGGGGTAAAGGAAACATTATGTTTAAACTTGCTATCAAAAGATTTAAAAAAAAAATGTTAGTTTCTTTCGCTATAACTTTTTCGTACATTGTAGTGCCGCTAAAGGCAGCGGGACATTAAAATAGAGGTGATGAATTTGTCCCCACAGGCAGCGTATCAATTGACAAAGTGGCACTAAATGATGATATCTCGTATTCTGTTGTAATAGTGATGAATATCCCGATATATCACCTTGGAGAACTGATAGTGCGATTGTGGTTTCATTTATTTCTGTTACATGTATGGTGTTTGCAGACATTTCTGATTAACTGAAGGGAAGATACCTCTATTCCAATTTCATGACGTAAATTAAGCCTAAGCCTCGTAACATATCTAGCTATTTTTTTTGTGGTAGTTTTGTATCTTTCAAAAAAGCAAAGAATATAATTAAATAGGTAGTATTTTTAAGACTCGTGTGTTAAAATTGTGAATGTGTCATCAGGAGTGTGGGCTGCTGATAAGTGCATTTTCCCATCAAGCTTTGTTGAACGATTTTGCATGCATGTGCTCAACAGTAACTCCTAACCGCTCTATCAGTTCTATTCAGCGCTTATCTTTAAAGCTATACTTTGTTTTGTTTATGCATGCTCTACTTAAGAAATAAACTGACACTACTAATATCTTCAAACCTCTTAAGCTTAGTGTGAGCATCAAGTGGTAGCAAGGGTTTTGGCATTGGTCTGCTTACGCATAAGGCTTGCATACTAACACATACTATTAAGACAAGCCTTTGAAAGCAGTCATGACAATAACAAAACTAGGTGTTACGTGGGTTTGCTCCACAGGTGGTCTCGACGAGAAGAAGCAGATTTCTATCGAACTGTGTCCACCTTTGGAGTGGAGTTCGTGCGAAAGGAGAATCGCTATGAGTGGTCCCGATTTCGAGCACTGGCCCGTTTGGATAGAAAGTACGATGACACCCTTACAGAATACTTCAAAGCTTTCTACGCCATGTGTAAGAGGGTGTGCGGCAAAGCTCTTGCAAAAGAAGAAGGTAAGTAACAAATTACATTTTCTTCTGTTTTGTAAGGGTTATTTCTTTTTCTCTGGTGCTAAAGCTGTAAAACAACCTTTGTGATAAAATTTAAATTTTTTTCCCATTTTTCCTTGCAATAGAATGGATTAAAATAAATAGCCTTCTAAGGCCTATAGATAGCACTTGAGTCAGTATTGCAAAAATAGACTAACAGTTTGTTGAGCCTGTCTAACTCTTCACTTTGTTTATAAACGGGATAGGTAGACAGAAGTTAGGTACAGCATTTGGATGGAGGCTTTTTCTAGCTTTCGAATCTGCATGGTATTGGCTGCTTTTTGATTAAAATATTTTTTCCATATTTTATGCATTCAACGTCTTAAACCTAGTGCAAGAATGTAAAACGTTATATGATGACTTCATTCTTCTGCATGAAGATATGATGAAACTCCGTACATTTCACCTTGGAGAACTGATAACGCTTTCAGAAATAATTTATGTACCAGCTTAATAAGTTTCTCATTAGGCTACTTCATACTACTATTTTTTGTGTCCCATTTTTCTCAAAAAGTGGTAAATTTTTTTTAATGTAGAAATTTTGCCCTACTTTGTCGAACCTATTACTGAGGAACGTGCTCGCCGTTGCTTAGAACGCATTGATTTGCTTAACAAGATTCGAGAAGAAATTATCAGCCATCTGGAGCTTGACAAGAGGCTCCGGCTTTGTCAGTCTGCAATGGATATGCCCGACTGGTGGATCTCTGGCAAACATGACAAAGATTTGTTGATCGGTGCGGCTAAGTAAGTTGATTTTACTTTTATTACCTAGTACTCGTTCTGTGGTCGGTATTTTTTTTAATCATAATTTTGCCTACCTCTGTAATTAATTTGTAACTGTCTAAAAAGGAATTGGTGCAAGTTCCCATCCGAAATGCATCACAACAATGTAGCAAGTGTGGAATTGTTTTCCTATATAGGTGATGTGTGGGTGATATCGAAAATTCACTTAAAATATATATTCGGAAGAAATATATCATGATGCATAGGAAGGCCTCCAAACAACTGTTGGTGGCCGGGGGAAAAATGGATTTAAAAAAAAAATACTTTCGTTATATTACTTTGTTACAACTAACTATGTAACTGTCAGACTAGCAGTAACCATGACAGCAGTTTTGGAAGGTGAGTTTAGATAAAGACTAATGCTGCCGACTGCAACAGGTAGTTCATTTGCATGGAAGGGATAGATTATGGTTTAGACTATGTACAGGGTTTTTAAGTAAACCTGATAATACAACTACCCGCAGAAACAAATACCATCCAAAACTGAGATATTTTAAGTAGGTGTGCCAATGAATGAACTCTAGAGGTGTGTGGAACCAGGCATCTGTGTTGACATAATTTTGTTAGGTATTAAGGAGAAAGCCTTTTGCTATGTAGCAAAGCAGTTAGTAGGATCTTTAACCCTTTAATTGCTGACGAAGAGTTATTTTGTCAAAATCTATGCAATATAGGACCAGAAAATCTCAAACCTGCATAAAGTAGCCAACAAAAGACCGTTGTTAGGAATAAGTCGTTAGTCGTCCTTGGCTGTTGCGGACTTTGTGGCTGGCTTCCTATTTCACTTGTAATTATTGAGATGTGTGCATTACAGCAGCGGAAAATATACTGAATATAAAGAGTTTATCCTATTTCAATTTTGAGTGTTAAAACAGTTAACATTAGGCCACACAAAGTCAAATTTTCTCGGGCAAATAATTTCCAAAAGAAGATGAGGCATGCGGATATTATTTTAAAATTTTTTTTACTGAAAATGGTGATGCGGGGTGAGGGTAATTTTTTTTTAGCAAAAAAAGCGTTCTTTATGGTCACACAAGGTCATATAAAACGTTTCTGGTTGTGTAAAATTTTAACATGATTAAAACAATTTTAGAATGTATGCTTTTAGTCTTCAATCTACAAGAGGGACTTAAAATGCGTGATGAGCATGATTTTTTGTCGTTTGAAAATTATCGTTGAAATCTAAGCGTACAAGACGTAAACGCGGACTCAAATTTGTATAGTAAGCGATGTGATATTTTAAAGTTTGAAAATAGAAAAAAAAAAACAGCCAAAATGCAGGGGCATTTCCCAGGATGCGGGGCGGTGCCGGACAGGGTTCGACTTAAGCAGTATCGCATCGCAATTTGCGACCCATTTTTACGGTTTTGCTAAGCAGTATTTATTTTGTTTCGCTACGCTGCGATTCAAAATTGTAGCGTTACGTTACCAACAGGGGCTTGGCGCAAAATACTATCGACACTGGCCCGAAAAAAAATAAGCAAGCAAACAAACATGACGGCACCACGCCAGCAACAATACTAATAATATAAATAATAGTAATATTATTATTGCTGTTGATGTGGTGCTCGTGGTGTTAAAAGTGACTGGAGAAACCGGCTGCAAGAGGACATTACCGAACATTGGTCCGAATTAGAGCAGCAGATATACCACTCATGAATACGACTCTTCAGCAGCAGCGGCCAAATTTTTTCAAAAATCCCCGTTGAAAATGTTCAAAACGTACACACCGCAAGATGTGTGTCTGATCATTCAGATTCTGATTGACTCTCAGTGACTGTTAACTTTGAAGTCTTTGATGGTATGAAATACTAACATGTCACTGTGTAACCCACACTGGAAGCCCAAATGTGAAATTTTGCATAGGCTACTTAATAAAAAAAAGATTGATCGCTAATCAACATTTTTTTATTGCTACACATTTCAGATTTTGCGTCGCAGTATTGCTAATCAATTTTTTTTCACTAAGGCGAACCCTGGTGCCGGAGAAACATTTATTTTTATTTGTGTGGCCTTTGCGTTTAATTTTTGTTCCCTATTTCTTTTTGAGGAAGTGGTCAATTTCCCAAAAGTCACTGACACAGATGAATGTAAATTCTTAAAAACGTTGAACGACTTACTTTGAAAGTTACTAAGACATCGTAAATAGTTTCAGTGACAAACACGCACAATTTCAAAAGTCAAAAGATATAACCATATCTCGGCAAACTTTCTTTAGTCCTTTGAACTAGGGATGGTATACGCAGCTCGACTACATTCCTGAGGCACGTTG
>JAHWFP010050972.1:0-33905 GCA_023313725.1 Lithobius niger | reverse complement strand
TCTTCACACTGTCTACGACCTTGGTTCTAATAAGATACTACAAGATAAAGGTTTCACAGAAGGATCTTGGCGTCATTCTTAAACGATGGTCTTTCCTTTTCTACACATGTCCATTCTGTTCGCCAAAGCATCCAGTGTGTTAGGTGTAGTGCGAAACACCTTTGACAAGTTTCAACAAAAGGTCTTCCGTAACCTGTTTTGTAGTCTTGTTAAAAGCATCATTAAGTATGCAACCCAGGCGTGGTGATGACTTGAAAGTGACAAGGACGAAGGGGAAAGAGTCCAGAGACGTGCTACAAACAGATTCATTGGTTTACCCAATCTGTTGTACAGTGAATGTTTACGACGACTCGGACTTCCCACACTGGCTTATCGACGTTCTCTCGGAGATCTTTTCATATGAGACTATTAACTCTCATAACCCACTTGGCCAGAGGCAGACACCAATTGTCGGAAAAAAAATTGTCTGCAGCTATGTTTTTATCATATGGTTACCCACATATTTATTGGTTTTTATGGAATAACTTTTCAGTGCTTTATCCTATTGATCTGGCTACTCCACCAATTGAAAGGCCTCGCCGAGACGATTAAAATGGTTTATTGGAATGTCAAAATCTGTCAAAAATTTACAAAATGGCAGATATTTAACCGAAATTTGTCTGCAGTGGTCTTGACCTATTTGCGACGTACGTCGTACTAATTCTGCCATGGGGCACTCTTCAGATCTTGGCTCGTTGTCACTGATCTTAGGACTAGAAACCTCAGTGCTAAGGTTGAGAAACAACAATGTCGGACATCATTACGACAAGTCATTTGCTTTCAGAATGTGTAACCTATGGAATAAGCTACCGGCTGAAATGGTGAAAGCTCCTTCAGTGTTCCCATTCAAAGTGTTACCTTATTTCATACCACCCTACGACTGTAAAAATTTGGTTGTAGGGAATACTGGACACCATAAGCCAGTAGGCTTTCTATTGAATTTTCATTCAAATTCAAAAATATCTTTTGACTTTTGAAATTGTTCGTGTTAGTTACTGAAATTTAAATTCAGCACTGTTTCTGAGCTTGTTTGTCTGAACTAAAGTTGTTTAAATTAAGGCTTATTTATCATCGGGATCATATTTTGTAAAGATGGGCTACAGCTATACAATTATTTGGTTTAACGAGGTTTGTAAAAGCATTACACCTAAATAACTCTTTTAGTTATTGATAAAAACCTGGCCTCTAGACGAGATTGCAGTGGCTTGTCTGACGCGCAACAAAAACACCTTCACCTGCCACTATCTGTGAGGTGTCAGTGGGGCTGGTGGAGGTGAAAACATGAAGCAACATGTTATCGCTGGCAGTTATGTATGCAAGAATAGTGTGGCTTGACTGCAGTGAAAGTTGCTTTGCATTAGGTCGGCAGGGGGGGGGGGATAACTTTATAGCATGTAGCTCTGGTTAAGCCAGTAGCTAAAGATATTCAGTATATGTAAAAAAAAAAAAAAAAAAAATTGAATTTCTTTCACTCACCACGCACAATTTCAAAGTCAAAGATGCTCTTCAATATCTTGCAAATTTTCAATAGTCCTTCTTTACCGGAAAAGTGATACAGGGTCGACTATCTTCATCAGGCTTGCTCCTAAAGCAAGTATCTAAATTCTACATGATGAGCGAAAGAAATTCCGACCTCTCAGTACTTTCAAAGTAAACTTCATTACATTTATAAATAAAAACTAATGTTATCTGTAAAATTAATAATTTGTAATTAACTTATTTGTTCCCACCTTGAAGTCTTATCAAAAAGGAAAATCGCACCATATGATGATTTCTCTTCCACTGTTGTTGTAATGATGAATACCTTTATATATCACCTTGGAGAACTGATAGTGCAATTATAGTTTATTTATTAAGTAATGAAGGGTTTCTTCTCTCTCTGCCCCGTCTCCGCGCTCCCCCTCCCCTCAGGCTTTCAGTTGATTTTCCTTTGGTGACCCAAATATCTCCATCGCCATCCTTCTCATTTGCTGCCTTTTTACATATCCTGTTTAATTGGCTGGCTTCATACCACTTAAGTGTTTGACTGTGTATTCTCTTTCGTCTGAAGTATTTTGTATTGCTTCTCGAGTTACAGTACGTATTCTGTATTGCAGGGGTCAAATTCCCAAATTTTGATCCGGGTGCAAATTTTGCACCCCAAATTTGTTACTGGGGTGCAAAATAAGTCTTTGGAGTGCAAAACCAAAATGTAAACCAACACTGTGGTCTCCTATTTTATAGCCATTGAAAATTCTAACATTCAGCATCTCAATAATATGTATTGTTTCCCTGCGCTTTGCTTAAAACAGACTTCGCTATTCAACTGAAAAACCTATACACATACTTTAACCAAAAGGTAGTAAAAAATGGAATATAACTTCTTTGGAAGGCATGGTTTCACAGGAAATCTAATTCCAAGCTGTTTGAAATGCCGCAAACTGCAAGTCTGTAGCTTGTGCGGTTCAAAAGTTATGAAAAATTAAACTTTGATGTGCAATTTTGTACTCCCAAGAGTTGCTTCTGGAGTGCATAGTGTGATTTTGGAGTGCAATTTGCCCCTGTGCGTCCGAATATTTCGACCCCTGGTTGCACAATCTGTATCCGAGTTTGATACACAGTTTGTGGCGGCGTAGGACATTGTGTTTATGTCCCTGGCAAAACTTGGCAAAATGTCTGAGAAAATTAAGTATGTGGCTAGAAAATTTAATGTTCCACGTTAAAGTCTTGACATGTTTTTTGAGTGGTGCGGAATGCCTTTAGCCAAAATATTGTCCCTTTATTTTTTTTCAAAAAAATTCATTAAATTGGTGTAGAAGACATTAAAATAAGTCGAGAAAAACATAAAATGGTTCCAAAATACCTGAAAAGGTAAGGTAAAGTTGTCAAGTTACTCTAGCCAGGTACTCCACTATTATGGTGTGTGTGCGAGATAAGGCTCTAATAATTCCTTAAGTCATTTGACAAAAGGTTGATAACTCTTATTATTTCACCTTGTGGAACTGACGGCATTGTTCAGATGTTTATTAATTACGATTTTATTTGTGTAAGATAGAATTAGGCTAACAGCTGCACTCTCGTTTGTCAATTATGTAGGCATGGACTATGTCGAATGGATTACCATATTCTTCATGACCCTGATCTAAGCTTTTTGGACATACTAAAACAACATACTCAAGGAAAGGGATTGCCCATTGAACATGAGCATTTAAAAATCATCTATGGATTAAGAGGTTAGTTTACTTTTTTGGTCTGTTTGTATGTTAAAGGTTTTTTATTTATTTATTAAATTGTGTTTGAAACTATTTTTTTTACTATATATTAAGACAAAGCACTCCAAGACAGAATGAGCACAGAAGACGAAAGTTGCGATTTGGTTATTGACACGAAGCCATTGGATGAAAAACTTAAGTTGAAGGCAGACACGGAGGCATTGCTAAAGAAACGGAAAGAAATTGAGTTAAAGGTAACTCATTTGCTGAGTAAGCGAAGCGACCAAGGTCGAATACATGACTGCATATTTGGATTTTGTGCGTGTGCTTGTCTGTGCAGTTGGTTGACACTTCATGACACGGGAGCTTTGGATGAAGATGAATTCCTACCGGAAGTATTTTATGGGTAGTGGCATGGGCCAAAATTAGAGGTAGCGTGCTGGGCAGACATCAGGGAAAGTGGAGCAACAAAGCACTGGGTAGAAATTGTACAGGTTTCTACCCAGTGAATATGGAAAATAAACTAATGCTTTATAGTATTTCGCTCTTGGCTGAGTAATTGTAATCTTCAGAACTCTGTTAAATGCATAATTTTGAAAAGTGAAAAATGTCACGTTAGTGTGGAACTTAGGACTTACGTTTTTCAGAAAGTATTTACTAACATTTTAACTGTAGTTGCAATGTGTTTAAAGCACAGATTTAGTTGTTAATCATTACTTATGCGCGCAATAGTATTTAAGCCATGAATCTCTTAGTTAAATAAGTCATCTTGGCCATTAACCACTCCTTCTCTTCGTATCCAAGGTCTAAATTTTCTGAATGTAATTTTTTTAAGAGGCCTTCTGACTAGGCCTGTGAACCCTCAAGTACATAAAATCAGCAGTAAAATTTCAATTTTCGGCTGCGATTATGCGTCTTGGTCAATTGCAAAGCACAGAACAAGGATAATGAGGGTGCAAAATACATGAAGAAAATAGTGAAACAAGTAAAAGAAATTAATTCTTGTATGCTGCATCTGCCTTATTGTTCTGTGTGTTGTAGATGACACCGAAAATTAAAATTCTACTGCTGATTTCATGTTTTCGTGAGTTCACTGGCCTAGTCAGCTTCCTTTAACCCCCAAAATTTTTCTCTTACACAAAGTAAACTGATTGTTGATATTTTCAGCCTAAAGAAGAAAATGAAAGGGAAAAGTCCAAAGAAATCATTGATGCGGATGTTAAAAAAGAACAAGAGAAAGATGTGGAGCCTGTTAAAGATGTAGAGGAACCTAAAATCGTAGATAAAAAGTCTGACACAAAGGAAGATGATTTGGAAGTTGATGAAGACAAATTGGTAATTGATGAAGGTGAATCGGTAACCAAAAATGATGAAGACAAGAATGATGAAACTAAACCCAAGGAGGAAGAAGAAGTGATCTCAAAAGAAAAAGATAAAGATCAAGATGAAAAGCAGTTGGTTGAGAAGAAAAACGACGGGAAGGATCAGAAAGAAAAGGAAAACGGTATTGGGAAAGATGATAAAACATTGCAGGAAGAATCTGACGAAAATTGTGTTGAAAAGATCTCTGGGAGCGAGGACACATTCAAAAAAGAACTTTCAGAGAAGATTAAAGATGAATTGGAAGACAAAAGTGTTGTAGAAAAAATAGTATCTAAGGAAGAAGCAAGCGTTACGGAACCCAAATCTCCAAGTGAAACTAAGGAGAATTTAGTAAATAAAGAAAAAAAAGATGAAATTGAGATTAATTCATTAGATTTAATAAAAGTACAGAACAAAGAGGAAATACTTAAAAAAGAAAAAGAATTTTCCGCACCTGAAAAGTTGGACATCAAATGTGATGGTAGTGAACAGCCAAAAGGTGATGTAGAAAAGTTGGACAATAAAGAACTCAAGAAAGAGAAAAACAACGATCTGGATATTGTCTGTGATGATGGCTCGTTGCAGGTAAGAATATGATGTTCACTTTAAAAAATATATATGTATACATGCGAAAAGCAAAATCCGTACCAACCTTTCGTGGGTTTCTTGAACCCTCTGGTGTGACTCGGATTCGAACTAGCAACCCAATCCATCCCAAGATCATTAATGTAGCCACCATCTGGGACTGATCGGGTTGGCCATTCGAATTTGGATGGCTTTGTGTACTTGGTTATTTCTAATATATGATTTTTGCTGTTTGACTTGTTTTCCGCTTTCCTTTGATTGTATTCTAATGGTTTGTCTACAGGAAGCCACACCAAGTGGTCTCTTGCCGGACGATTCCTTCAGCAGCTATCCTGGCTGTGGTCCTGACCTGGAGTCGGGCGATCCGACTATAGCTCAGTTGTTGGCTCAGTCTTACCATAATCCCATCAGGTGGCCAAAGGTAAATACGCGAATTACTAATTAATAATCTTGGGCGGTTTCTTTCTATCTCCTAAAGCAGTTCCCTTTAGTTAATCGCTTATTTTGTGCTCAAATGCCCAAAGTTAAGATTTAGAATCTTTTGCTTAGCTATCCCACCAGGGGATGGATGTACACTAGGGATGTGCGATACTCGAAAAATTCGAGCCGAGCCGAGTATGAAACTTGTACTCGAACTCGGCTCGCTGCTCGCGTCCATACTCGAAAAACTCGAATCCGGCGAAAATGCGATAACTTCGTCAATTTTTGACCGATTTTGACATTCCAATATACCAAATCGATCGTCTCGACGAGTTATTTTCAAGTTATATCCTTAAAATTGGAAAACCATGACCCACACAGTCAGCTAAGCACCATCTTTGTTCTTATTATCTTACCAAATTGAAGAGAAACTTGCAAACAAAATATTTTCATCAAATACTCGAACTCGGCTCGATACTCGATTCTTCTGTTGCAAACTCGGCTCGGCTCGGCTCGAATTAAAATTTTTCTACTCGCACATCCCTAATGTACACTGCTCATTACCCAGCAGGGACTACCCCGTCTTTCACAATGGTTTGGGCATCGACTGAGTTAGGTCGATGCTTTTACTGCTCCACGATTAAATTTGAAAAAACTTGCAATAATGTCCCACCTCTCCTTTACGGTAATATGGCGCTCGAATCGTGCTCGCACAAGAAAACCTGGGTAATAAACGTAAGGTGTATATGTAAATACAGATGCAAACCCAATTATGTTGCCTTTTGGCTGAATGCCAGACTGCCTAAGCGGGAAACGACCTTCAAGCCCAAAATACAACGTAAATAGGTTTTCATCTGTGTTTATTTGGCACTTTTTGAGCTATTTGGCTCTCCGTTATGTATAATTAAACTAAAAGTTTGTCGACGTTGTAGAAGTTATGATTTTCGACAGAATCCCTGCCCGGTTTGTCTCGACCACACAGAAGACTGGATTCCTAGTATTGAATATACAGGGTGGTCCACAAAAAACTGACGACCCATCTTATTCTAAGTTCAACTTTTCTACTTGGCACTCCTCAGAACCAGAAGAGGACAGAAATTAAATCTGAGACGAGAAAATTGTCCTCTCCTGGTTCTGAGGGGTGCTAACTAGAAAAGTCTGGTGTTTGATTCTAGGTTGTCTTGGCTTCCACATTTGCGCTAACTTACGGACAAGGCTTCGCGGGTACTTAACATCTTACTGGTTCTGTCTGGCACTTCGTGGGGTGCCGATCACACTGCCATGTTGCACCTCTACCTAGCCCTTATCCACAGCAAACTTGATTATGCATGCATGGTCTATGGTTCAGCTTGTGACTCAGCTCTCCAGATGTTGGACGCTGCGCATCACAGTGGCCAGCGTGTGCGACTAGGGCATTTCTTACTTTTCCAGTGGTCAGCTTGTATGCACAAGCCTCAGCGCCACCCTTGGCTATTTGCCGGCAACAGCTCAGCATACAAGAGGCTGTGCAATTGCGTGCTGTGCAATTGAGTCCTGCTTGGTTTTTGGACCAGACTTACGGCAGGGCAGACGCAGAGTTGGTAAGAGTGATTTTCGTGATCGGCTCCAACAATCTTGTCAGGAGGTAAACTTTGAAATACCCCGTTTCTTGAGGCTTGGGGAGATAACAGTGGCCCCAAGTGGCATTTTCACTTTCCTCTGGCATCCCTCCCAAAAGCTTCCACTCCGCCACCAAGGTACTTGCAAGAGTTCAGGCGGCTGTGTCATCAGTACGCCGGTTATCAGCGGCTATTCACTGATGGGTCTAAGTCAGAAGTTGGCGTGGCATGTGCTTGCCTGCATTACGAGGTGATCTGTTTCCTATCGTCTTCCGTCAGGCTATTCTGTATTTTCAGCAGGGCTCCTTTTATCATCTTTAGTGATTCCATGAGTGCCCTGGAGTCCTTGATGACATACAATCCTCGGAACCCCTTGACACAGCATGTCCAAGGTCTGCTTTCCTTGCTTGCTTGGCCAGCGGAAAACCATTGTTTTTTGCTGGATCCCAGGCCACGTTGGGATAGCTGGTAATGAGCATGCTGATACTGCAGCCAAAGGGGCCCTTTCTGGTCCTCTCGAAAGGGATCTCAGCCTTGTGTCCTCAAATGTCTTTCCAACTCTGTCTGAGGTTGCACGCTTTTTGGCAAGCCTTGTGGGACTGACAAGACAGCAATAAGTTGCGGGCTGTTAAAGGCACTCAATGATTGGCCCTCGGCTTGTCGCCGCAATTGCCGAGAAGAGGTGGTGTTGGCCTGTTTTTAAGAATTGGTCATACTAAACCTACTCACTGCATTCTTTTGAGGGGGGGGTTTAGCCCTTCTGAATGTCATTGGTGTAGACGGCCACTTACGTTCTGTCACTATCTTGAAGGTGTTCGTCGCCGGTTCTATCTTCCGCGAGACTTAGCGCGTCAATTGGGCAATTGGTCTGTCCTCCTGTCCAGTGTGTTTTAATTTATGCAGGAGGTGAAGATCTATGATAAAATCTAGATTTGGGGTTTGTTTGACATCTCTGTATGTGTGGCGCAGCACCATTACTTTCTTCAGGTTGCTCTGTCACCTTTCGATTGGTGACCCATCGCTGGAATCGGTCGTCATCCCTTCGCTTGGATTCCTCTTGATGGTTCGCCTCCAGATCACCGATTTTAGCGTGTCATGTTCCACCACCTTTTGCTCCTTCAAGGATTTCTTCTAATCCCGGCTTGTTCTGCGACCATTGTACTTTCTCCACCCTTGGACTGTCATTTTCTGGACCAGCTTTTAGCAACGACATGAACGCTTCCCTAGATCCCCACATCCACCAAACTCCAGATGATGCAGATGTGCACGTTTTTCCGTCTGACCAACGCGCCTTGTCCCACACTCGGGTTGTCACAAGCACAGGTCCAGCGATTACCACACACGACCCTGCGCTGGTTGCACCACCAAAGACATCTGTAATCCGTTAAGCTCACAAAACGAACCAAATGTTTCCTCGCCCCAACTTAAGGGAGTACTCCATCAACCGCCTCAAAGACTTCGTCTGTTCAAACTGTCCTCTGGAAAGGAGGATGTTCCATCGTCTGCTGGTTCGTGTTCCTGACGACTGCCGTATCCACAACCGGCCCCATCAATATTTCAGCGACCGCTTTCACCAAAGCAGACCATTGCTTCTGCGCCCCAACCTACACGTGGTTCGTTTTCTTTTACCCAAGCTTCCACTACTGTTCAGCCGTCTTCTTCTACGACTGCTGTGTCTTTCCTGCAGTCGGGTGCTCACCTCCATCTCCTTCACCGGTCTCGCGTCCTAAGTTTACTCGCCCAGCCTCCCCTCCAAGTCACCATGGTTGGCTGACGCTTTTATCGGGGACCTGCGCCGCCCATGCGCAGACGAATAAGGTACGAGGCTGGCAGGGAAGCCAACAAGTTTCGCTAGGGGTAGATCACATCTGAGGAAGGAAATTCATAAAAGGCAAGTAAGGTAATTAATATTTTCGTTGAGGCAATAGAAAGAAAGATCAACCACGTTGCCCTGATATTTTAATGTTTTTACTTATTGTAAAATACTTACCTTTAGTTAAACCCACCCTCCATCCCCATTCTCGCATAACCATAGTGTTTGCCAAATGAAAGTGATGGACAGGTGGCAAATTTGCCTGCTGGGATGTGAGCAGGGATGCCACCTGGTAGGGAGCTACGGAACCTTACAGCTCAAATTTTGGGCATAGTGTATTAAATAAAACTAACCCCAATGTAAGTATTTTTGGATAAGTAAAAACCTAATTTTAGGGTTAAATTCCGTTTTTCTAGGACAAAGTTCTTCAAATACGCTTGGAACATGTCTGCCATTGTGTAGAAAAGAACGAGTGGCCAGCTGTTCGCCTGTACCAGTCTTATGGGATCATGGGAACATCGTCAGGCACTCCGCCTACAACCGAGGCAGAGTCGACTCCGCAGGTGACTCCAGACCAGACCCCGCGTAAAGAGGATACACCTCGTGAAACGCCAACACCTGTGATAGTAGAACAGCCACCGCCTCCTGCTGTACAGGAACCAGCCAAATCAGCTATTGTAAGTTCTAAACTTTGTGTGCTTCGTATAATCATTAACACTTATCAACTTAAGGCTGTGCCGGTGCCACTTTTCCCGATACCGGTGCTCGTTTACCCGACTCCGGAGCATATGCCGATACTGTGCCGATATCGAGAGATAACTTAATAAATAATACAGAACATGTCAATATGTCAAGAATTTAATGGTGTAACAAACCTTACCTAACACTTTTACAAAAGAATTATTGGCCGAACACCTTGTAGCTCAAAGAAATTATTTAGTTTTTTGTTTCAGTGTTAACTGTAAATTATAGGCCTATACTTGACTGTCTTAGTTTAGGCTAAACAATTTCAAAATATATTAAATACTTTATAGACTATACATAAAATATTGTAGACCCAGACTACTAAAAATCTTGTAGGCTAATAGAACACTAAATGTAATCTATACACTTTGTGCATGTTTACTGGGGAGCTTTAAAACATTCTGTGTACATTTACTAAGTAGGTTGTTGGGTACACAATTATAACATATTACAGGCTCCTTAGGCCATGCATAGTTAAAGAAAAAATGGTTCTCGGGAAACAAAGTTGCAAAATCGACGAGGGATGAAGCTTTTTTTTTTCCTTTTTCATATTTTTTTCACATTTTGTGGTAGATGTGCCTACAGAAAAAAACTTTTTGCATACTGTAGTTAATTTGTTTTATTTTTAGACACAAAAACAAACATTGCCTTTTTTCATCTATTCAGTTGTTTTAGACGTTTACGCAAATTGCTTGCTCCGTGTGAATGGGAATCATTTTCTCCACGCACTACGTCGGAGTTGCACAGTTTGCATTTGCTTTTTCGTCGCACACCACAAAATATTTCGAAATACCTGACGTCTTTGGTAGCATTATGCATTTTCTTTGCCAAAGATGTTACAGGAATCTGCAGCTAAACAACGACCGAAGTCTTAACTATCATGGGAAACTGCGAAACCGAGAGTGAAAAACGACACCACCATGTTAAGTTAGGCCTAACACAATGCCGATGCGTCTTTTCATTTCCGGTTTTTGTCAGCAAAATTTCATTTCGATACGAAATTCGAATAATTTTTGGTTTTAATTATACAATTAACTTGATTAAAATAATTTTTAAATTAATGGAATAATAAAAGCGATCTTCCGACGTGTTGAATGAGAATGAAAGTATTTTACCCAACCAATTTGCCGAGAGCTGGAAGTGCGGTCCTGCTGTGACCTTGAGAAACTGGCTGCTTGTGTTTTATCAGAGAGAGAGAGTCCGTTAGAGTCCGTTAGGCCTAATCGTTACAGGAGGCATTTTTAGCGGTATGCAAAGTTAATTTGGATCACGAGTCCAAAGTAAGACGTAGCTGATTAATTTAAAAGTTGCTTAATTTTTACTAGTGTTGGGAAGAAGATTTCATAAATTAATGTACGAAAATGCCGATGCTGGAAAAAATAAGCCTATTCCGGTACTTCTTAACCCGGTGCCGGTCCGATACCGGTACCAGTGGTACCGGCAGCCGGTCCCGGTACCAGTATCGGCACCGGCACAACCTTACTTATCATTAATGTGTGACTTGGTCGCTGTAGTTCCACTGAAATAGCTTGAATATGCAACTACGGCTATGAAAAAAAAATATATATATTTATTTCCCACGTTTTGGTATGTAATCAAATAGCTACAGCATATTTTCCGTAGTATTTTGTTCCTGCGTTTCATTTTTCCAGGCCCATCTTGAATCACCTGGTTAACTTACTGGACATGGTTCATGGCCTTCAAAATAATAATAAAAAAAAATTCTGCCATTGCCAGGGTTGGAATGTTGACATCAAAAACCAGGGTGTGTCCTGACATGCCAAAAACAGTGCGAAAACCATAAAAAAAAGTGTCGAAATCCATTAAAATTGGGATTAAAATGCCCCAATTCAATCAGTATGGTTCATAGAAGAGTTGCAAATTACAGCTATGAATGTTCTTAATACAATATATTTGTGTATTCATACAATAAAGGCTTCTTTAAATACTGACAAACAATTTCAAAGGAGTAACTGACTAGTAGACCTTATTACTAGTGATACAAAACACTCTGTGGCATAATGGATTTACAAAATTAGTCAATTACGTTTTCAGTAAACAGGTTTTAATCGTTCTAATTTTCTTATTTATTTATTTACATTTATTTCGGGTAAATTGAAGTATTTTAGCAGTATTTTACATGTCAACGACTGTCGAAAAGGTGCTTTGGACGTGACGGGTGAAACTGGTAAAAACCGGTTGCTTGTCAAAAATTTGCCTACTCTGGCTGCCGCTGCGAATGAACTTTATCTTGAACCATTATGTGGCTATTATACACTATTTGGACTAGAGGATTTAGGATCAAGAATGTAGTAGGCTAACTTTTACCCTTTTGGTGTACCCTCAATTTCATGCCTTGTACTGTACTGAACCAAACTTGCTTATAAACCGATATAAACTGTTGGTGAATTCATATGGTTTTTTTTATTTTATTTTTTTATTCTAAAGGATTTACAGTTTGTACTAAATCACAAACAGGCCGAAGCGCTCAACATGGATCTCATATTTCCACGAAGGCGTAGGAGAAGGCGGAAAATTGAAATCGAAGCAGAACGTGGTGAGTTGTTTAGTTGATAAACTACAATTTCAAGAGAAAAAAGAAAGGTAAAAAGATGAAATGTAAAGGTTGACTGAGTGCTTTTACTCTTTTTTTTTTTCCCCCATTAGCGAAAATTCATGCGATGCTTCATCAAAATCTTCACCATTCTCCTATGGAAATTAAACTTCCTTCTTCTACTTCAAAACATGACCTGCGTAGTAGGTAAGAGTTCTGTTTTATTTTTTCTCGTAGCCTGTTGTCTGCCATAACAAAAATGAAAAAAACAACCTTGAAAGACTGAGAAAGACTTTTACTTAAATGTCATTGAATATAAGTTTTCTACTACAAATAATCTGTTTTTGTTAGTTTTGTGGACATCTAAAAAGCCTATGATGATAATGTACAAGGGACGTAATACTGATATGTGTTTGATGACTTGTTATCTGAGGTTTTTTGCCTAACTTTCGTATATTTAGGCAAAATATAATAATGGGACATAATGCCATTTGACAGCTTAACTTTAGGCTGTCCCCTGCTGAGCAAACTAGAATAATAATCGTCTGAATCGTGATTGTCACTTTCATACAAAATATTTTTCATTAGTTGTTGGCTTAAATCGTTTATTTAATGCTAAGGCTGTGCCGGTGCCGATACTGGTACCGGGACCGGGTGCCGGTACCACTGGTACCGGTATCGGACCGGCACCGGGTTAAGAAGTACCGGGAAAAGTACCGGAATCTGCTTATTTTTTCCAGCATCGGCATTTTCGTACATTAATATTATGACATCTTCTTCCCAACGCTAATAAAAATTAAGCAACTTTAAAATAAATAATCTGCTACGTCTTACTTTGGATTCGCGATCCAAATTAACTTTGCATACCGCTAAAAATGCCTCCCGTAACGATTAGGCCTAACGGACGGACTCTCTCTGATAAACACAAGCAGCCTTTCTCAAGGTCACGGCAGGACCGCACTTCCAGCTCTCGCGAAAGTGGTTGGGCAAAATACTTTCATTCTCATTCAACATGTCGGAAGATCGCTTTTATACTTACATTAATTGAACAATTATTTTAGTCAAGTTAATTGTATAACAAAAACCAAAAATTATTCGAATTTTGTATCGAAGTGAAATTCTGCTGACAAAAACCGGAAATGAAATGACGCATCGGCGTTGCGTTAGGCCTAACTTAGCATCGTGTAGTTTTTCACTCTCGGTTTCGCAGTTTCCCGTGATAGTTAAGACTTCGGCCGTTGTTTAGCTGCAGATTCCTGTAACATCCAAAAACGTCAGGTATTTCGAAATATTTTGTGGTGTGCGACGAAAAAGCAAACGCACACTGCAACTCCGAAGTAGCGCGTGGAGAAAAAGATTCCCATTCGTACGGCGCAAGCAATTTGCGTAACCGTCTAAAACAACTGAATAGATGAAAAAAAGGCAATCTTTGTTTTTGTGTCTAAAAATAAAACAAACTAAATACAGTATGCAAAACGTTTTTTTTTTTTCTATATGCACATCTACCACAAAATGTGTAAAAATTATGAAAAAGGAAAATAAAGCTTCATCTCGTCGATTTTTCAACTTTGTTTCCCGAAAACCATTTTTTTTTTTAAAACTTTGTATGGCCTAACGAGCCTGTAATATTTTATATCTGTGTACCCAACAACCTACTTAGTAAATGTACACAGAATGTTTTAAAGCTTCCCAGTAAACATGCACAAAATGTGTAGATTATATTCAGTGTGTTATTAGCCTACAAGATTTTTAGCAGCATAGGACTACAATATTTTATGTATAGTCTATAAAATAGTAAAGTATTTAATACAATATTTTTAAATCGTTTAGCCTAAACTAAGACAGTAAAGTATAGGCCTATTAATTTACAGATAACACTGAAAAAATAATTAAATGATTTCTTTGAGCTATAAGATGTTCAGCCAATAATTCTTTTGTAAAAGTGTTAGGTAAGGTTTTTTACACCATTAAATTCTTGACATATTGACACGTTCTGTATTATTTATTAAGTTATCTTTCAATATCGGCATTGGCACCGGCATGGCATCGGCATCGGCACAGTATCGGAACATGACCAAAAGTACCGGTACCGAAATCGGAATCGGGTAAACGAGCACCGGTATCGAACCGGTATCGGGAAAAGTGGCACCGGCACAGCCTTATTTAATGCTCTATGCCCAAACCATGAATCCACCATAAATCTGTAGTTGCCTAACGTGGCGTCTGTGATGTCATTACTTGTGGCATCACACTTTAGGCCGTGAAAAGAAATAAGTTTGTTTCTCGGGTATTTTCATTCAAAAAGTAACCAGGCCACCAGGCTTTTTATTTTATTTTTTATTTTATTGGAAGTAACTCAAGTCTTACTTTCAACTGTTCAAAACACTTGCATTTTAATTTTATGGAAAAACTTGCAAAACACTTAATTTTACGGAGCTGAAATGTGTTTAATTTAGGCTAAATAATACTTATTTTCAGCAAACTGAATTGCTTTTCCTTGTAACGGTAATAAATTTAGCTTGAACTAGCAAATAAAAAGCATCGACAAGGGGCAAATTTGACCACCAGGCAGGGCCTGAGAAACAACTAATTTTTTTTTCGTAGCCTTAGCAGAACTCGTATCCACGACTGTTAACCCTTTCCTAGCCTAACGCTCTAAACTCTATAGGACTGCCATACATTATGTTAATATATTGATATACTGATACTCCACACTGACATGTGACGAACACAGTCACATGACTTGTAAATGTGATAAAAGCCCATG
The DNA here is from genome assembly GCA_023313725.1 of Lithobius niger. NCBI lineage: Eukaryota > Metazoa > Arthropoda > Chilopoda > Lithobiomorpha > Lithobiidae > Lithobius > Lithobius niger. The sequence continues at coordinate 18,832 of JAHWFP010050972.1, read as the reverse complement.
CAATGATTAAAACATGTCCACCCCTTTGCTTGCCTACACTAGTATAAGTCTTGTTACTCTGCTGGGGGTAGAACCCACGTTTTGTCTATGCCTGTAAGAGATTATGGCGTCCCTGCTCACATCCCAGCATCGTTGGGCATAGACCAAGGATATGGTGTGCTTTGCTCTATTCAACAAAATGTCCAATTTAAAACCTTAAAATATGTTTTACCAGAGTTGGAAGTGTACTCTTACATTAAAAAAAAAAACTTTTATACCCTCAGTTGAACACGTCACTCGAACACGTTACCCGGCCAAACAATGTCGCCGTACCCCATCATTCATGACGTCTTCTAGTGCGCCACATAGCATTTAAGTTGTCTCGGATCTTGAACGTTCGTCAGTTCCTCTCGCTGTGGACTCAGACCAGCAAACTTTGGACAGTTTTGGGGATATTCGGGCATCTGGTAATTCCTTCCACGATTTTCAGAGACATCACGCTGATAGCGGCACTATTGATAGGGACTCCGAATAGTCATCGGTCGCTTCAGACGTCAACTATGACGACGCCCCTTGCCTCAAATGTAACGAATTGGTGAGCATGGTGTATAATTATCTTCGATCGACGTTCTGCTAAAAACATCCCACTATTGTCTCCAATGAGGCCGACTCCGACCACCACCTACGCTAACACGACTCCGAGATACATTCCGAACCACTTACAGCAGTCACAGGTGCTTTTTTTTTGTTTCTTGCTGAACCATGGCGGATTGGTTAGATAAAGGGGGCAAGCCACTCTCTGTTGTTGCACCCCTTCCCCCTCGCAACCTTAGTAAAGGAAAATTCTTCTTGAAGCACTCGGGTCCGGGGGCCCCTAAAACTCTTAAGATATCAGACGTTAACGGAAGCAGATATTGTACTTTCACGGAAGTAGAGTTTCAGATGGAGGAAACCAAAATGGAACTGGATTCTGGCCTGGTTCAGCAGCCTTTGTAAATATAATGTCTCCCAGTATGACAAGGAAGAGAGGATGCAGCAGTTAAGCTTTAGGGCCGGCTCACAATCAGAGCTCACTTATTCAGTAGCCACGACTGTTAACATTCTATTTAGAAGCTGCCGCTCCCAATGCCCTTTGTGTACACTGGCGTAAATGTCTTGAAGGTTTGAGCGCTATGAATTATTCATGCTGCTCCGCTTCGCATCAATTTTTAACTCCTTTCTTCACCGTTTTGATTCGTACCTCCAATCTGCCCACAGTATTGCCAAGAATACGACATCTAAGGCGAAGATCCCTTACTCCTCGCAGAAGTAGGAAAATTGAAGGAGGCGATCAGGCGGGGCTATGTCACAGTGCTAGGGTCGTTCTGGAGAAGAACGGGGCAAACATATCGTGGAACTCACTCGAGTGGTGGGGGTGCCCCTCAAACTTTTCGGTGAGAGTTCGGGACATTCATCCTGAAAACCCCGTGGTGGACAGCATCTCTGTAGTTCGTCGATCTGATGAAGCTCAAGGAAGGCAACCTGATAGCCTTCCTGGTGCTGAAAGACCTCCTCCCACAGCACTGGTGGTAGGACCCTCCAACTGTCAGCACACTCTACTGGATGGCCTGCTCTTCACAGATGCCTCAAACCTGGGCTGGGGTTGCCATGTGGGATCGGAGACAGCGTCGAAAGTTGGAACGAATAATAGATTTGTCACATCAATGTCCTCGAGCTGTGGGCCGTATCAATGCCATTTGCTGCTGCTCTCACCTTGTCGAACAAAACTATCATTGTAATCAGATAACACCTCAGCTGTTGCCTACGTAAAGAGGCGAGGAGGGACCAGATCCCAGAGGAACTCTAGAAGCTGTTCAACCTGTACCACACTCCTTCATGGGTGTATACCAGGCAACTTGTGTCCTTGCAGACGAACTGTCCAGGAAGTACTTGGTCCCGGCAACAAAGTAGCAATTGTACCCGACTATGAGCAAGGTAATTTTCCGGCTGTGGGGGACTCCGCTAGTGGACCTGTTCGCAACGAGAGCCAACACCCAGCTCAGTATCTTCATTTAGCCCTTTCCACCCGACTGGGTGTGGGCAACTGACAGCCTCTGCATATCGTGCACAGGACTGGATGCCTATCTCTTAGGCCCAGGTGGTGCTGTCCAAACATTTGGGAGTCGATGGGGACATTCATCTGCTTGCCCCGTGGTGGACAGCAGCTCCATGGTTCGTCGATTTGATGGAGCTCAATAAAAGCATCTGATCGCCCTCCTGGTGCTGAGGACCCGCTCCCACAGCACAGGTGGTAGGACCTTCCACCTAAATGCAAGAATACTGCCCAATCACATGTGGAGGCTCTGAAGGAACACCTTCTGAAGACTGGGTTCTCTTCGGTACTTGCCAACAGGATGCAGCACTACCACAGAGGCTCCACCATCAAGATTTACGAGAGTATGTAGAAAAAATCTGCCGAGTGGAGCAACGCTGGGCAGACACGAGACATTATCTCAGAGGCCATCTCTCGACCCGTTCAAGCTTTCAGCATACAAAGACCATTGACCCTACGTGCCATCCCAGCATGGGATATTCCCTTCGTGCTTTCCAGCCTATGAAGGAAGCCCTACAACCATTGCACAAGGCTTAATTCCTTCTAACGGTTTTTTTCTTGCCCCTGGCCATTGCTGAGCAGCTGGGGGAAATTGGCAGCATTGGTGAGCGACAAGCACCGGGTTAGTACAAACTTTGAAAAGCATTAAATTTCAGTTGGGGATTTCCAGGACGTAGAAAGCCTGGGTTTTCTAAAAAAATTCTATTGCCTGGAAAAGCCTTAAATTGAATAAACAAACAATTTTGCAAAATGTTGATGTACTTTTGGTTTGTAATACTTTTGATTTGGATGACAGATCATGGAGAAGTGTCAGTTTCAAGAACTTCGGTTGCCCTATGACAATTTTAAAGACTAAGATTAAAGAATAAGAGGTTTCTTTTTAAAAACATTTTCACTTTTTTTGGCCTGGAAATTTAGACAGAGCCTTGAAAAGCCTTGAAATGACCTGGAAATTTGTAAGGCATATTCTGTACGAACCGTGCAAGGATTTCCTCAGCGGGACAAGTCCTGGAGCAAATGACTTTTCTGCTGCCTCCTGACTTCAGAGCAAAGTGTCCGCATCCGGAAGAGTTGCCACAACCCATCACAGTAAATATACTCTTTTGATACTAGTGTGAAGGTCTGACCACGAAAGGGTACAGTGCCCGTTCAGAACTCTAAAGTATTATCTTAAACCCACGCAGTGCCTAGAAGGACTCCCCTCAGACGGTCAGGTGGAAAACAGTGGGAGCTGAGGGGCTGTGAAGAATCAAAGCTGGACTCTGCTGTTTTTCAAATCTGACTAGGACTCTGGCTTCCCCAGTAAGGACCCCATTTCATCTTCCATGGTAACTCTGGTTTTGTGAGGTCATTAAAAGGGCATATGAACAGTCTCAGAGTCGGGCAATTCCACCAGAGTCTGTTCGCGGTTATGAGCTGCGTGCTTTAGGCTTTTCATGAGAATTTGTGGCGTGGACGTCCCTGGATGAGATCCTTATGTATGCTCATGGAAGAATAGGACGACTTTCACCAGCCACTACTTTCCGAATGTGCCGGTTGCACTTGGAACTCTGGGAACGAAGACCTCAGCATTGCCAGCAATCTTTCCGGTCGATTAAAGAAATCTCGTCGTCGACCTAATATGGTGGGGGTGTACCGATGATCTTCGGAACAGCTAAGATAGCTTTAGTTCTTGACATTTATGATGGTGTCATTTGACTACTGTTTTTTTAGTACGGACCACGCTTTACACTGAAATATTTTTTGGTTGGTTGGTGGTCCCTTGGGGTAGCCCGCGAACATACTGTTAGAGAAAGGGATCGGGCAGTTAGGGAGAGTGTTTTGGCACCGGTTGGCGGTGGCCTCAGGAGTGCTTCTAGACAGGTGTGTAGCAGCTTGTTCGAGACGCAACAATTTAACCTTGGTGAACTGTTTTGTGCCAGTGGGACTGGTGAGATGAAAACGTGAGAACACTTTATGACCGGCATCTCTGTGGGCAAGGTGTAACGTGGTCTAACTGCTGACAATGAAGCATTGCATCAGATGATACCTTTATGCAGTAGTTTGTCACGTTAAGAGACTACAGTTATCATCTGTGCAGATGGCAACAGGATTGGCTCAACCCACCTGCTATTATACGAAGTCAGCTAATCGCTAAAGGGAAGTAAAATTTCAATTATCCTAGACTACTTAGCTTTAGGTTAACCCTTTAAGGACGGGTGCGCCCGAATGCGCCCGCTGTATAATCATTGTTTACAGCTCTTCTACAGGTCATATCGAAAACTTCCAGCCAATTACAGTAAAATTTAAACTGGGATATGAAAGCCAGCTAATTAAGGATAAAAATGACACAGGTTTCATTCCCTTACCCCAACTGGGTGAGAAGCTGCGATTTGTTTTCTACAAGTCCGTTATAAGTTCTTAGCGCGCACGCAGTCCTTAAAGGGTTAAGCCCCTTTCCGTCCCCACACTCGCCAAACCAGATTGTTTAAAGGACAGGTGGTAAAGCCAGCTGGGATGTAAGCAGGGACGCCAACTGGTGTTACTGAAGCTTAAAAGCTTAATGTTTGGCATCGAGTATAAAACTACATTTTTTTATTTTTGGGGGGAGAGGTTCTAATTTTTATACTTCCACAATGTGGATTGCATTTGGTCTGCATCTTGGCAGTACAACTATGATCAGTTCTTACTCATCCTCGCCACAAATCCAGGAGCTTTAGCACCAGACATTCCCTGTGCCAGACATGTGCTTGGCATTCATTCCTTTTTTTTTTTTGTCTGGGTATGACATGAATAGATGAACTTTATTAACGTCTTACTTTTTATTTCTTAACAGTTTTTTAACAGAAATTTTCACCCAACAGGTCTTCAACTGGTCAGTCTTCCGTGTCTACAGAGCCCCCACCTGCTCATCAGCACACGTCAGCTCGCCAGTTGTCATCAATTGGGTCACTAGACCTGAGCTACAAGATGGCGGCGGCTGCAGCAGCAGCAGAAGCTGACCATGCGTCAAGTCCTATGGACTTGTCTAGTAGCCTAAAGCTAGGTGGGAAATTGCCTGGAGATATCTTACGAACAGAAGTCAATAACAGTGATGGCTTGGTTCTGGACCTACAACTCAGAAAACGACGGAGGCAAGAACTCGAAGATGAGTTAAAACAGCTCAAGGTTAGTGCTGCAATTTTTTTTTATATTTTGCTAGCCAATATCTCTTTGTTGCGTCGTGCTTGGTATCTGCAGATTAATTAAGTTAGTGTCGAAAAAAAATGGACAACAGCGGTGCATTCTAACTTTACTCAAAAACACTATAAACTTTAATTAGTGCTTATTCGTTTTAAATAATGCTCATGCATATACTAAGACATTAAACCATGCATTGCCAGACTTCCCACCACTGCTGGCACTCTAACAATGCTCCAGTTTTTTGTTTTAGGTACGACCAAGTTCGGTCGTGTTAGTTGTTGCTCAAGAAAATTCGATAGTGAGGCCTAAAGGACGGAAAAATTATGTCTTCGGTATCAACTGGGGCTCCTGACTTTATAAAGCGTATAATTTTAGTACGAAAGAAGAATTTACAGATATCTTTCCCATACAATACAGACCATTGTGTCATTACATGTCTACATTGCATTTGTCAACATTTGGCATGGCATGTTGCAATGGTCAAAGTCAATGACAAACATTTTCTTTCAATGTTTCGGGGAAAAAAACCCAGCATTTCGTATTCCTATCAGTGTTAAAACAAATTTTGTGTGTGATTAGTAAGGCTGTACCGATACCAGCTTCACCGATCCGATACCGAACCGGTTTTCAAAAGTTTGCCGATACCGATAACTAAATCCAAAATTGTATCCCCACTTTTTCATAAAGGGTGTAGTTTTCTACAAAAGTCCAATAATTATTGAAATAAAAAATTGTTAAATGGTAACCCACAGTTAAAACATAGCTAGGAAGATACTCAGCGATTTCCTGAGCAAAACGCCGTAAACCGTATGTCGTTATCTCGAACAGTTCCAGAGTTATTGATATTTCTGCTAACGTTGCCGATACCACCGTCTGCTAATATTGGCGTCCGATCCAGTATCGGTATCGGTGCAGCCTTAGCGATTACTGTAACTTTAATGTTTTTTTTTTTTTTAAGTGCCACAAATTGCCTATTAATTGCCTTGGTAAATTTACTGCCCATCCCCCCAATAATACCTAAGGTCAGAAATTGTGTAGTAGCATTCTTACTGCCTCTCCCCTGCCCCCAAATCTTAATTTCTTATATCTGCAAAATATTAATAATAGCTAAAGTTGCTTATTTTATGCTTTTCATTGGTCAAAATAAAATAATTGAATTATATGTTAAATAATCTCTTACCATCTTCTAACATGTCAGCTTAGTATATTTTGGTCCTTTTTAACTCTGGGGTTTTCCCCACATGTGCTTACATTACCGCCAATGTAGAAGTTTTAATTTTCAGTCCATGAAATGTTCCATTTATCTGGCCAACGCCTCGTTCTGTCCGCTAAGGTGCTTCGCACTGGAAATTGTCTATACAATGTACAATCAACATAGTATATAAAATCCGTTGACTGTAGGTCTGGTTTCCCCTAATTTATACTTAGTTTTAGGAAATCTTCGGTTGACCTTTGTTTAGAGGATTTGTGCTGCAGTCTTCCTCCTGAGCTGCCCTACATTTTTCTACGGAACGTTCACAACGATGTCATTCAATCTCTATATGCCTTTTCACCTTCGATCGAATCACAAGTGCTTACACAATCCGATTTAGGTTTCTTAGTATCCGAAGCTGCTGAATGTGCAGATGGTAGGGTTAATGTTCAATTCGATAAGGTTGAATCCAAATTAACAATCTTAATGTCCAAATCCAAATTAACAACCTTAATGTCGGAAATAATTGACTCTCTTTTCCAATTTGAGATATGGTGGAGCTTAATAAACCCAATTCCTGAATAAATGAGAAAGGCATTGCGTTGATGCAACACTGAACCCAGCTCACATAATGTGAAGGAGTTAAGCCTATACACTCTCCCTGTACAGATGTAAGGTTCTAAAAATGAATTGTTACGTTTTACCGCCCACCCCCCCTTCTTATCGAATTAATTTTAACGGCCCATGTGCGGTACGTGATTTACGTTTTGTGCTGTAACAAATTTCAGTGCTTAGAAACTAATCTAAATAGCACACCTGGTATTGTCTTGTTCGGGCCGGATTCCCAGACGATACAATTGGGAACGTAAATAACTCGACCTAAATTAATCATGCACACTTCAATGTCTTACACTAAAGTAATCATGCACACAACGGACTCCGAGCGGTTTCAAGTTTCAATTCACAAAGGTTTATTTATGATTACTTCACAAGACTGTCAGAATGACCAAAACTCAAACAAGGGTCCCTAAGGACTTGTTATGGTAATGATTTACAACTCAATACTTTGGTTAAGTTACTTCCAGACAATTGAATGAAACAGTTATTATGTCTTCATACTTGATTAGCGTGACACCAAATTAAACACCTATACTTTCATAAGAACACAAGACAAACACTTTGGGTAGACTTAGTAGAACAATTAATTAATTACTGGAGTGGCATATTAAGTGGAACTATTATACTTAACTTATAATGTTCTTTGAGCTTGGACGCTGTTGCGGACTGCACACTGTGCTGTGGGTGTGGACTTCCCCCTCTCCACTGAGTGTTGGCTTCCGTCAATTATGAACGATTTCAAGTGTTAACTATTGGAATTATTGCTGAGCTCAAAACAACGTCTAACTCTGAAGCTGGGCTGGCTGGTTCTCTCTGAAGCTCCCATGCTGCCCTCCACACTGTGTGTATGATGTCATAGTTAAAGGAACCACTCTAATTGGTCGTGTCGGTGTTATGGCTTCAGTGTTGGTTCTAGTACGGTTGACACTAATCAGGGAATGTGCTGACTACATTACTGAGGAATGGACGCTACCGCTGGCTGCACCTCCTCTCCGGACTTACGAATGTGACGCCTCCCCTCCTACCTAGTAAAGAATGGCCCTGAAGGCCTCCTGTGTGGTCAAGTGGCACTTTTAAACTGTGGTCTACAAGCCTGCCTTAACTCAACAGAATAAAATACCTAACTTAAGAAATTAATAACAACACAACTAATAAAGATATGAACCTGGAAATTTCACGTACATGTTACTAAAATTATGGGCTATTGACCATTGACCTTCCATAATTAATGGAGTACTCTTTAGTATTCATGCATTATTATGCATGAGTGTTAATTTTTGTATATTAGCATAAATTGCTCTATTTTGGCTACATATTGTCATAACACAGCATTCTGGATTTGTTCTTGATATATACTACTATTGATGCAGCCCAAAGAAGATGATGGTCGGCGGAAAAGAAGAAAAAAGCTGGATGAAATTGTGGGAACACTTTCTGCTCAGATTGTTGGTGGCCCCTCATCGTCCAAGAGAACTCCCGTTTCTTCAGGTATGATTCAATCAGTTTTTAATATAATTTCAAGATTGTTCAAAGCAAAACACATACTTCAGGCCATTAAAAAAAAAGGTGGTTCTCCGGTCCTGCCACAACGATATAAAAAAAAAGAAGAAACTAAACAATAAAAATACCGCTTACAGATAAAAACAAATGGTCCTTAGTGAAGCATGAAAATGTAATATTACCACTCTTGGCATTAACTAATTTTGTGGACACTTTGTAAGCAGACTAAAATTAAAAGTCTGATCTAACTACAACTTGTTTACGTTTGTACCAAACCTTGGCTGTACTATTTCAGTTGAAGGGGTGCACCAGTGGAAAACATGTGTTTGGACCAAAGAATTTAAAATTGTCGACTTTGTGCGTTTAATCTACTTCTTACTCTGCATTAATGTTTGCTGAATTCTACTTTTTCCGTTTTAAAAATACATAAAATTGCTGCAGTCCCTGTCTGTGCACGCACCAGAGCTAAAAGTTTTATTAAATTTCTTGCCTAACATCAATACGAACTCAAACTGTAAAGCTACACGATGCGTATCGTAAACTCTGGATCGTAGCAGGAGTAGACTTGTTTGAAAGTGAATATTTTGCACATTCTATCTCTAACTCTCTGCCAAGTTTCACCAATCATAATGTTCTCTCAAACACTCTTTCATTCTTTCTTTGTGCGTGTCAAGAAAAGCCGACGATGCAAAACATGTTTCAGCTTTCGCTGTTGGTTAGCTGCATTTAATGAAAGTCAGAAAAATACGATCAATCTCAAAATTACGGTAATTCTGTACAAACTCTTCAAATTTTTTAGTTCTTTTCAGTAACAGGTGTGTCTATTTATTTCTCATTGAAATATTTTAATGTCAATGTTTTAATGTTAATGCATGGAGTTCAGCTCTGCTCCGTGTGACGTCGGGTTACTGCAAGAAATTACATTCCCGTCAGGAAATTATCATCCAGTTTGTTTTGTAAAACATAGCTTCCTTGGTATATTTACTCAACGAAAATCAGTGTTAGTGCTATTCTCTTCCGTGTTTTCGCTCAAATTCGGATAATTTTCTCATAGAAGGAACTGTTTTCACTGTTCCTTGAGGTTCTTTGTAAATGGTAACGACTGTAACGCCTCGAGTACGTTTATTCAACTACAGTAGGTTTCTAATATGAGTAATTACTGCATATACCTGGGTGCACGGGTAGCTGCGAGCACTGGGGCATCAGATTTGATAGGCGTCCTAGTCCCAGTGTACATCTCTGGCTTCGTACAGACCCGGGTTCGATCCTGGCGATGGGAAGTGTATATGTACGGGTTTTTCTCCGGTTGTTTCCCACCCGTTGCACAAGGATTTCCTCCGGGTACTCCGGTTTCCTCCCTCATGCGGTAAAAAAGCAACTGTCATAATGGTGGTACTTCTTCCACTTAACATCTGCCGCCTGGGAATTTGGGTGGATGGATGCCTCGTGCATCGTCTCTATATTATTATTATTAAAAATTAGCCTGGAGTTTATGATCCAGTAAATTGTTACATTTTTACAGTTTCTGCTAAACATTCATAACGGCAGGTTCCTGTGTTCCACCTATTTTTCTGATTTTCAATTTTCTATGTGCAGCATTTAAAAGCTTATGATGAAGAATTTGCAAGGGACGTAATACTGAAATTTATTTGATTACTTGTTTTCTGAAGCTTTACAATAGTAGATTACATTACCTGGAAGTCTTCTAGTGTTGGTGTTAGTGTATCACCAAAGTTTCTTTATTATTTGGGTGATCTAGATTAAAATATTGAAATTATGTGGTGCAATTTCAGAACTGGAGAACAAGCCAACCTTGCCCAGGGTGTCTGAAAGTTCTAGTCGAATGGCTGCAGCAGCCGATACTTCGTTCTTCAACAAAGACTTGGCGAAGTGGCTGAGCAACCATCCAGGCATTACTATTGAGAAACCTAGTGTATCTCGGCATGGGTATCCGAGGGTAAGTATTATTAGGATCAGTTTTGCGTTTCAACTTCATCACTTCAAGCTGCACATTAACCTATAGGGGAACCTTGTTTAAAACGTGCAGCTATGGATCACATCTTTTTTTCTTTAAAAGTGAGTTTCTTCAGAGCAAGCAGTACTATAATGAACAATTTTATGTGCGATGTTCATCAATATTCCTTGCTTTTAATAAGTGATCCTGTGCCTATCTTTGAAGTTTTCTTTATTTTCTAGCTCAGTGTTCTGGCTTACACTATTAATGTAAATAAATGGAGAAATGTGGCAGCTTTAACAAAAATATTCAAATTTTTTAATACCAAGGAATTAAAAGTACGTAATCCTCAGTACATGTGTTAGCTGATTGTTAGCTGTTTTGCCATCTGGAGGCTGATCGTGATCGTGGGTGACCATTTCCCATATGAATTTGGTCAGCAATGATAACCAGATTCCATTTTCACTGCTATCCGTAAATACGGTACTTCCCTTTAGTTATTAGCTTAATATCTATATAATAATTACACAAAATCCGCAAGGCAGCCAGCAGCAGCAAGCAGGACATACGAAGCAGTCATCTGCATCTGCAGCGCAGCCAGCAGGACATACGATACCATCTACCGACGGAATGGCAAATTACAAGAGTAGCAGCCAAGGCCCGCTGAGATAGTAGCTGCGCCCAGAACGCAACGTCCAGCAGCGCGAACATACGATGCCATCTACCGACCGAACGGCAACTTAATGAGGGGGGGGGGGGGAGTGAGACGACACGGAATGAGCGAGCGAAGCGAGCGACTCCGCTAGTCTATTATATTAATGCTCAAAGACCTTGAATTTGAAGTTTCCATAGCTCTCCACCTGGTAGCACGTATGCTACCTCACAACATGCAGCGCCACCCATCCCCACATTTCGTTTGAGCATTCGACCTAGCAGGTGGCATGCTGTGCTCTCAGGTAAAATGACTCAGAGCATTGAATCCATGCTCTCGTTTGGAGACGCAAGCACAATCTCGCACCAGACGACTTCGGGAGACAAGCACCCTTCATGTCGTAAGTGTAGGAGCTGTCAGTTCGTTGTTGACCCGTGTGAAATTTGTCTGTCCCTTTCGGCTAAGAGACAAAAATTAATTTTGAAAATATGCCATATAAACCGACTAGCGTTGGTTGTCAACGTTCTGCAAGTCTACTAATTCTGTTTCTAGTTCGGCTTTTAGCCTGAAAGATATTTTTCTGTTTCGGCCCCCAAAAAAAAAACCGGTCATTTCTTCGGAAGTGGTGTTAAATGTCGTCGACCCTAATTGTTGTCACCGAGTCTGCCTTTGAATTCCCGTAGTTCTCCCGGCTCTGTTCCGGCCAAACCCCACCTACGTAACTGACATGCCGGTTGGAATTTCAAGTTTAATTAGTGCGCAAGCCCGTTTCTGTGTAAGTTAAAGGAATAAAAAGGCAAAAATAAAGTGACTCCCCTAACACAGTCAATCATGGTGCGAGTGGAAAGTAGGCCGTTGACGAAATTCGATACCAAGGCAGTAGTGGAAATGTCGCTAATATTGTGGATGATTTTAACCTTTTCCATGCCGGACACGTTAATGTAACAGATGGGCAAGCCAACCGTTGCACGCCGGACCCGTAGAAAATAATAATAATAATAATTTTACTCGAGCTATGTCGTGTTCATTCGCTGCCCCCGTGAGTTTCGAAAAACAAAAAATGGCGGCCATTGCATCGCGTAGCGGCTCGCCCGTTTTGGATTTTGATTTACGTCGTGCACCACTTTAGACTGAGGTAAATGAGAAACTGGGAGTCTTTGAGAGATGTAACTGTAAAGAGAACTCTGATAACATTTTTTTTATTGAAAAATGATCGTTAATTCGTTAAGTGAATCGAAATACGATGCGGCCGATTGGATCGGAGCACCACTCTATAAGAATGGCCGCTGCCGACCAAGGAGGGCAGGCTTGCCGCTGCCGACCACGGAACCCCGACCCGCTACTTCGGACCATTGAGCCGCGGCAGCCATCCTGCTCGTCTCAGGTTGCTTGATTGGTTGCTTTCTATTTCAATCCATTACTCCGCCATTTCCGCAAATTCAGGATTGATTAGAAGTGTGAACATTTGCGAAATGATTTTTCTTCGTTGGATGTTATTATTTTTTTTTTTTAACAATATGGATTTTGGAGATTTACACAAGTCGGGAATAGGCTTAGCCTACGCTTTGCTGAAATGCTTTGTCACAATATTGTACAATATTTGTACAATATTGGAAATGCTACCCGTCCCAAACATGAATTTAATGCACTCTGGGTCCTTGCAACGGCGCTCCCCGGGGCCCATGTCCACCGCTAGGTGGCGCCCCATTCCCGCTACTCCACACAGTTTGTCTCCCCGTAAACGGTTCGACGCGGGAGGAGGGTGGGTTCCCACAGGTAAGTATTTTAGGCTAAGTAAAAACTATTTTTAGAGGTTAAAACCTCGTTTCTTACTACCTGCAAATACTTACTTCAGTAATTATGCTTAAAATCATCATTTTACGCTATCACTGCTCATTTAACAACTAAAAAACTCCCTTTTTTAGCTTGTATCCAACTTTCTCTCCTCTCCCGCCAGGGGCGCTGCTACTCGTAACTAGGAGGCCGCCATCTTGTTTGTTCCCCTCATCACATTTTGAGCACGTTGTTAAGGTAGGACGTGTTTGGCATCGCTGCCTTTGTTTTTGAGTTGGGAAGCAAAGTTATCAACTTTTCTGGGCATAATTATGACCACGATAGAAGCATCAAACGATCTATTACGTGAGAGGCTCAATTCGAAGAAATTTGATGCGTGTAGCTGCAAGAAACAGTCAAGAGATTTTCACCCTCTTTGCCGTGAGTGCAGGCCCTGCAACTTCGTCACCAAAGTATGTGAGCTGTGCGATTTACATCATCGTTCAACTGTGAAGGACATTTTGCACACGTGGAAGAAATCGGATCAAAAAGCAGATCAAAGGGCCAGGGCTGCAACGGCAGGTTTGGTTGAGGACGAAACGGCTGCAGGTGGTCAACCGGAGGGAGAAAACAAGATGGCGTCAACAAACGAAAATGACTTTGCTGAAATTCATGAAAGTGTGGTGGTGTCGGATGATGCAAAGTTGGTGGAGGATGGAGTAAGACAGGTGCCGTTCGCAAATGAAGAGTGGCGGGCGTCGATGCAGACCACAGCCAACGAAATTTTTAATGCGAAAGCAACTCGTATGGAGCAACGAATTACGGACAAGGTGGATTCGGCAGTGTCTGGGATGGAAAAGAAGTTCGGCGCCCTAATGACTGATATGCTCCACATGTTGCAGCCATTGTGACCCAATGAAGAAGAAAAATCACAGGATAAATTAGGAACAGATATGTCTGTTGTGACGGACATCAAGTCGTCAGCTGCGATGCAGTCACCAGCTATGCAGTCGCCGTGCCGTCAGGAGGCGCCACGTGTCGGGGATGTTAAGACTGCGTCTAGATCCAAGTCCGGCGGCCGTACGGACCTAGTGAAGAGCTCGTTTATGGCGTCAAACACGACGGGCGTCAAGTCGCCGCATGTCGCTGAGTTGTCGCCACTGCGTGAGGAGAACAGTCCCGTTGCCGCTCAGTCGTCACCGTGTCGCCGCCACGTGTCGCCGGACCGTCACCGTGTGTCGCCAGCCAGTCGCCATTGTGTCGCCGCCTGTTCCTCACCTACTAACTACGTGTCACCGGACCGTCGCCGTGTGTCGCCGCATGTCGCCGATTGAAAGGCAGTCATCATTTCGTCTGGAAGATGCTCACCATTTGAGTTCAAGTATGGAATTTACACCCACCAAGGGTGGTTCTGGAGTTGAGAATGATTCAAGGAAGAGATGAGGAAAGGTGGATTCGAGTATAGACAAAGGGTTGTCTAAAAGAAGAAAAGCTAGTGAAGAGCACAATAACGGAGCTTCTCGGAGTAGCGACGAGACGGAAGGGGATAACACAGATGACCCGTTCAATGAAGGCCCAGGTTATATCCCGTGGGCGGAATTTACGGAGGTGGCACTCAAGCATTTGAGACACACTCGGTTTTTCAAGGAGGGGCCTCCGCCAGTGGAGGATGCAGAGGATCCACCCATGGATACGTTGGCAAATGAGGGATGTTATAAGCAGCGCACCTCCCATCTGCCGCAATCAGCAGTTTTGTTTCGGCAACTACTAAACACTGAGTCGTTAACTAGGAAAAATGAACTGCCTGTGACTTGTTCAAAACCCCTGCCACCGCATAACCCGAAGAAAACACATATGTTTTTCAAATCAGTCGGAAAAGGAGCCCCGAATAAGAAGAGATTTCGGACCTACAAGGAAGCAGAGTATGTAACGGAACTGTGTAGTACCGAGTTGGATTCGGTTCTCAAGAACCCCTCATTCATTAAAACTCCTGCTCAACAATTTGAAGAGGATGATGTCATGTTGAGAGCCAGCATGAGAGCAAGCTCTCAAGCAGAGCTTATTTACTCGTCATCAACTGCGGCTTTGAAGGCGATGGCGTTGGTCAACCCGGAGCTCGGGGAAAATAAAACGATTCGGGAATGTATGCATCTTCTTAAACGAGCGTCTTCATTCCACAAGGATAGTTTAAATTGGCAATGCCGGCTACTCATGAACAATGCTTTTCGGCGTCGAGACGCCCTCCTAGAATCTGCAACTGGGGTCCCGGCGGATGTAGTGGGCAAGTTGAGACTTTTGCCAGTTCATGGCTCTGGAGACTTGTTTAATGGACAGTTACTTGTATTGGCTCCAGAACTCAGGGCGAAGGTTCGACCTCCTCGAACATCGGTCAGCACGAACCCTGGAAGCTCTCGAAGCAAGACACCATATGCAAAAATCCAACACCCAGCATCAGGACATTGGAATGAGCCATATGGAGGAAAGAGTAGCAACAAAAAGCCAGTGGACAAGTCAAGGGATCGTTCGCCCTTTCGTGACCATCCCCCCTCCTCGTCGCGCGGGAAAGGATCAGGGAGTTACCAGCGTGGCCGAGGATCGTTCCATGGAAGGGGTAAAAGACCTCCACGTCAGTGACTGGCCATGGTCAGGGCACCCCCCCATTCACCGTCAGGTGGGGGGAAGGATTGCCAGACATCTTGGACATTGGAAGAGGATTGCGTCGGACCCATTCGTCATCCAAACTTTGGAAGAGGGATACACACCGCCATTCGTCACCAGGCTTGTAACTACAGACTGCCCGCCGGACTGGCTGGTAAGACGTTCCGAAATCCCAGAACTTATCAAGGAAGTCAATCTGCTGGTTGTGAAGGGGGCGGTAGAAGAAGCACCTCCCGGTCCAGGTTTTTGGAGTCCAGCACGGGTGATTCCGAAGAAGGGAGGAGGATCCAGAGTTATATTCAATCTTCGGAAACTCAATCAACACCTCGCAAAGGAACATTTCCAGATGGAATCGATCGAATCAATTCGAGACTCGCTCCAGCACGAAGAGTATACCATTTCGATCGACCTCGAAGATGCGTATCTGCACGTTCCCCTCAATCCTACGATTCGACATCTGTTCCGCCTTGTGGCGGGGGGGAAATCGTTCCAATGGAAATCTCTTCCCTTCGGCTTAGCGACGGCTCCATACGTGTTTACCCGAATGCTGAAACCAGTGCTTGCATACCTGCACCTACATCACATCAAAGCTCATGCATATTTGGACGATTGGCTTGTTCGAAACAAGGACTGTTTTCTTCTGACTCAGCAGTGGGAAATGTGCAGCTCCCTGTTTTCACATTTAGGTCTTGGTATAAACCTCAAGAAGTCCAGGCCAGTTCCAAGCACTTGTTTTGTGTTCCTGGGTGCAGAGTTCAACACTGTAAAAATGTTGGTAAAACCAACACTGGAGAGATTCGTCAAGACGAGAACGTCGGTGAAGACATTCGTCCGAAGGACCAGGGTAACGGCGAAGGAGTTGGCATCGCTCATTGGACTCTTGGACTCCAGCGCCAGACTTGTACCCTTAGGCCACTGGCGAGTGAAACCGATTCACTGGTTTCGGAAGACAGCGTGGCAGCCACGGAACAGTTGGATGGACATCATTCCGCTACGAGACCTCCCGAGGCAAAGCTTGGCGTGGTGGACGGTGAAGGAGAACCTTCAAGTGGGAGTGCCCATTCACGAGCCCGTTCCGGAGTTGCTCCTGTTTTCGGACGCCTCCCTGTCAGGTTGGGGTGCTCACCTTGCCGGAGAGACTGCATCAGGCATTTGGAGCGAAGAGGAGAAGGTCCTGCATATCAATGTCCTGGAACTCAGAGCAGTTTGGAGAGCCCTCCTTGCCTGGAAGTTAAGGCTGAGAGGTCAGGCAGTGGGCATCATGTGCGACAATGCCACGGCTGTTGCGTATGTGAAGAAAGGTGGGGGCACGCATTCGAAATGTCTTATGGAAGAAGCCTCCATCCTCTTCGAGATCTGCATGCGGTACGAAATCTCGCCGGTTCCTCGCCACATAGCAGGAAGTCTCAACGTGTGGGCGGACGAGTTGTCCCGGGGTTCACAGGTGCCGACTACGGAATGGATGTTGGACCCTCAAGTTTGCAAAGCCCTGTTTCGTCAGTGGGGAACCCCGTCGGTGGATCTGTTTGCAACCCACTACAACACTCAGCTCCCATGTTTTGTGTCCCCGTTCCCGGATGCGGGGGCCTGGGCAACGGACGCGCTGTCAATAAGCTGGGAAGGACTGAATGCGTACCTGTTCCCGCCGTTCAAACTCCTGTTGAAAGTGGTCAACAAGTTGAGAGTGGCCAAAGGACAGTTCATCCTAGTAGCCCCCTGGTGGCCAGCAGCTCCATGGTTCCCAGAGCTGATGGAGCTGAAAAAGACGGATCCGATCCCTCTGCCAATCACAGAGAACTTCTTAACCCAGCATCGTGGGAGAACCCTGCACCAAAACCCTTCCATGCTGAACCTTCAAGGGTGGAAACTCTGAGGAAGAATTTGGTGAAGGAGGTAGTGGCTTCCAGGATTACAAAGTGTTTGAGGGAGTCCTCGCAACGTAACTACAATGCCAAATGGAAAAAGTGGTTCGAGTGGTGTGTAAAGTCAGACTGCGACCCATGCAACCCGGACCTACGAATGCTGACTTTTTTCTTTGAAGAGCTATTTACCAAAGGCTTGTCCCCAAGTGCTATCAAGGGCTATCGTTCGGCCATTAACTCGGTGCTGACATGCGTGGGGGATCCAAAGACTGTTTCCAATGTGGTGGTTTCCAAACAGATGACAGCCTTTGAAAATGCAAGACCAAGACAAACGAAATTGTTCCCCAAATGGAATCTGCCGTTGGTGCTACAAAGTTTAATGGGCGCCCCATATGAGCCAGCTAGAAATGCGTCCATTCTATCTCTATCCCAGAAGACAGTATTTCTAGTCGCTTTGGCCTCGGCAGCACGCCAAAGTGAGTTGGCAGCCTTCACCAGGGATGACGGTCATATTCGATTTTCCAAAGACTGGTCGGAGGTATTTTTGATGTTTCCGGCCCATTTCCGAGCGAAAAATTGCAAACCGGGAACAATACCAAAGCCTGTACGGATTAAAGCTCTAAAAGGATGTGGACAACCAGGGAACCAGGAACGTTTGCAGTGTCCCATTAGAGCTTTGCGGTTCTACCTATCCAAAACAGATAATAAAGAAAGAGGACTGCAAGTTCATAACAAGCATACTCCACTGTTTTTGGATGTGGACTCAAACAGTGGTGAGATTATGGATAAGGGAGTGTCACCCTTCAAGTTGGGGAAATGGATCTGTGCCGTAATTAAAAGAGCATACTTGAACGGACAGGATCACGAAGATCTCCCCGCTACAGTTAGAGCACATGAGCTTCGGGCATTAGCCGCATCATGGGCGTATGGTTGTGGCACACCTTTGGATGAGGTGGTAACGGCGTGCTCATGGAATAGCAGTACCACCTTCATCAAACATTACCTGCGGGAAACTTGTGGGCTTAGAGGCGAGAACGTGGTGAGGGGTCATGTGGTGGCAGGAAAGGAGCTCTAATGACGTTCCGCCGGATGGGGTCACCCTTAGTGCAGACGGAGGTACACACTGGTGAATGAACTATAGTGCTGACTCAGACTGAGGGAGTCACCTCGAGTGTAGACTAGGGACACCCAGTCAACTAAGCACGCCAGTGAAGTAACTGGAAGAGGAGACGAGACCAACTGTGTAGAAGTGGTAAGTTGACTTATTCCATGTTAAAACAGTAGTAGGCAAGCTCTCCCGGGTTCAGTGAGGTTTTTCCCCACCGCCTGAATGACAAATTCAGCATAATTACTGAAGTAAGTATTTGCAGGTAGTAAGAAACGATAATTT
>JAHWFP010050968.1:0-40141 GCA_023313725.1 Lithobius niger | reverse complement strand
GGGGAGTAATTTTTCAATCGTTCTTCCCACCTCTTGTGAAAGCAAGAGATGCTCAGGACGATCGTCCGTTTTCATTGACGAGGGCCAGAAAAAAAAAAACGAATTTAGGCTTAACGGACTGTAGCAACTCCTGTAAGTGCATGATCGAGGTTTTATTGTTTTTTTTTGCCCCCCTTGGCTTGTAGCTTCATTGTTTGGACCAGAGTAAATAAGTAGGCAACGCCACTTCTCGCAAACGTGGGGTGAAATAGTACCTGTTTTTATCAACGACACCAGAGGGCGACGTGTGTTAGTCTATTCAAAGACAGCACAGCATCCCGCCAAACAAGAAAACTCATCGGAGCTGCCAGAAACATGAAATAAAAAATGGCGGCATCGATGGCGTCATTCTACCATGCTAATAGCGACACACCTTCGGAAATTCACGAAGTAATTGTGCATGGGCAGCATTTCAAGTACTGTAACTGCATGCCGGGTAGCACATCGTGTTGCAGAAATGAATAAGCATACTCTCGAACCCAATCCTCCTCTGTTAGCTGCTACTAACGAAATTAAAACGGCAAGTAAAAATTAGGCCTACTGAAACGATGACAATTATGCCTAAAATATAAAATAGGCTTAAAACTGACAGATTTTTAGCTGGTAATTTTGATGATTACTGCTTTTACATTATATAATAGAGATCGCTGTTGCAGTGCGCGATAGAGGAGTGGGCCTCAACATATTCGGAAGTGGCAGAAGTATACAGAAGATCAGTTGTGACCAGGTAGTCGCTCCAGCCGCTTGTTTACTTGACAAACACTTGTTATTGAATTTTTATTTTTTTTTATTCCTGTGTATCCCTCGTTTGTTTGGTTACTTCTACTCGTCAGGGTGCTTGTGTTCAGTGAATCGCAGTCGTCAGTCGGTAGTACCTCTACTGGATCAACGTTAAAACACATAAATTCCGCTGTGTTCTATAGGTTTTATTATTAGACTTGAAAATATTTCAAAATTTACTACGTTTCTTGGTTTAGTCGGTGGTGTGATTCTGTCTTTGAATTGTTGTTACCATTTTTTTCCCCCGATACTTAGCGTCTTCCACTCAACGGCAAAGAAATTGTGTTCTGGGGCTGATGACCTTGTTTCCCGGGCCCCAACGTTCACTCGAAATACCCACCTGCTAACGTAACTACTCTAGAGATAAGAAAACCGGGAAAATCAATAGTAATGATAACGACGGTTTTATCCGCTGACGTCAACACCAAGTTCAAGGTTGGACACCATCATCGTTACTCCGGATTTCATAGCTTTTTTTACGATTCGTGCGCAAGAGTAAAGTGTTGGAAGATAGTAATATTGTAGGTTCGTCCACTTTTCAGTGCGGGGTGGCATGGTGTAAAAAAAACCCGTCGAAGTGAATTTGATACTTGCTAATTTTTTACGGGCTAATCTTCACTTTGCGATGACTATGAAAGTGGGAGGGATTACTCACTTTAAGTATTGAATAGGGAATAAAGTTTCTTCCTGGATGAGATTTCGCTACTTGCTAGAAAGTACTTCTGTCTTGGCACCCATCCTCGCCCGTCGCTAAAATTTCAGGTGTATAGGCTAAGTACTAACGCTTTAGCAAAACCCACTCGTTGTTTCATGCTTCCTGGTAATTCTTTTGAATAACCTTGCCCCGTAGAGTCGACATAATTATTAGTGTTTTCTAGCACTAGCCTGTTGGTACTATGGGGCAAGGTTATCCAAACGAATTATCAAGAGCCATGAAGCAACGAGTGGGTTTTTCTAGACCGTTAGTACTTACACCTGAAATCTTACTGATGATTGTGGATTTTTCTGCTCTTGATACGCTAACTGCTAATAATTAAAAAAAAAACTATTTCCTTGATTTGTAGAATAGTAGATAGACCCATAGATTCAGTGGTACTGCCTCATGGTTGCCGCGACTTTCTCATGTGCGAGAGGTCCAGAGTTCGAGCCTGACCTCAACCCCCCCCCCCTCCCTCTGGAGTTTTCGGGAAGAGAGAAGGGCTCTGTTATTCCTCTTTCGCTTGTCGGTTGAGGCATGTAAATATCCTAGGAAGTTCCAGATGGGATTACCCAGAAAAAAAATGTCGCTCCCGCCAAGTATGTTCAGTTGGCACTTCCCAGGTAGTGCAATACGTAATTGTGGCTCTATTTGTGTGTTTTAGGCCTATATTTGTTTGGTTCTGCTGTATTTGTGGCGATCGTGGCTGTGCGGTGAGAGAGCTCAGCCTGGTTGATGGAAGTTTGCGGATCTGGTCGAACCCCTGGAAAGAGGACCTTGGCAAAGTCACGCTAGGGCTGCTGGCCAGGATAGCGTGATGGGCTACCATGTTCTTTCAGCGGCTATGGGAACCTTTCTGGACAATCTTTTGGGCCCTACGATGATCGGAGGTTTCCCGGATTGAATTCCTTGGTTAGCACCTCCCTTTACCGGATATTTCTTCTCTAAAAGTCTGGTAATGTTCAAAATTGAGCCTATTCAGCCACACGAGCATTAAATTGCTTCGGCTGACTTAAGGTTAAAAAAGAAATTATTTTTTTTAAATAAAAAATAAATAAAAATAAAATTTGTGTACTTAGACCTATATTTTTGGGTAATTATGTAGAATAACTACTTTTCACGCTGTTGACTTGATTCATCTACCTATTGAATCCTTTCGTCGTTACGATTAAGAAAATCATTACGAAAACCTGCGCAAACGCATTTATTAAAAAAAAATTATTAAAACATGTCAAAACACTACCTATAGCCATAGTGACGCCGACGCCATACTGCGAGGTGAGAGCGCAACAAGAAACCTCATTTCGACCAGAACGGAATTTATCTCTGGCCGGACAAGTTGCAAACTCACAATTTTCGTGGTCACTTAAAAAAAAATCGTATTTTACATCTTTGTGTACATGCACGTATAGTGTCCGCGGCCTATCTTGAGGTCTCCGCAGACTGAACGAACACAGATAATCGATTGTACTTTTTCAGTAGCAGAGTGCCTTGTTGATATCCAAGATGGTTACAAAAATAATGGCGGCCGTCGATTAATGCCGCCCCATCCAGGAAGACTTAGCCGATCACAAAATATTTGCAGGACTCAAGATACGCCGCGCACACAATAAATCGCTGTAAATTTTATAAAAGCAAAAGGAAAACAAGCCAAAAAGCGAACATCATACATTAGAAATAACGCAGTACAGTAAGTCAACTTTATGCACTTACATTTCGTCAGATTGGCACTACCCGGTTGCACAACTTGCAACCCAATTCGTTCCCAGATCACCGACATGGCGCCTTGAGCCATAGCGCCTTTACCCATATCGATAAAGGTGCTACGTCAGTTGTCTGGGGACGAATTGGGTTGCAAGTTCGAATCCGGGTCATGCCACTCCGACGAAACGTAAGTGCGTAAAGGTGACATACTGTATAAAGTTATTTCTAGCTCTGTCTAACTTGACTTTTAGTTTCTTCAAAAGCAAGGGATTTTAATTAGGCTAAGGTGTAAACAGAGGGCCTCATCAAAACCCGCTGCTTGGGCCTCAATTTTAAACAGAAATGACTAAGAAGTTCTGTTTAAGTATTCATTCACACTCGTCTAAGTAAATAATCTCTGTTGAAGTTTATTATCCTGGGACGGGTGCAACTTGGGATGCCCGACAACATGATATAAAAATAAATTAAAAAAATATCTGGATTAACGTCCTTTTGAAATACTGAGGTTACTCGTAACAAAGACTGACAGTTTTCCTCGCGAATTCCTAGAATCTTTTACACGACACAATCGACTCGTGCACAGACTAATTTTTAACCCTACTTTCTTCCTCAACCACAGGGTTGGGCCTCTGGCATAAGAGACGACCTTCTTAACCATTCGGTTAATTCGTTCCCGCAAGCAAAGAAACCAATCTTTCAATTTCAAGAAGCTTCTGTATTGACAGTAGAACCTTGATTGTGACGTCAGACGTCCACCGATTCCCTTCCCCAAACTCGCGAAAGTTTGACTCAAATCCTGTAAAACTGGTCAATGCCAGTAAATTCACCAAACTTCTTAAAGTGTATGGGACAGTCCGCCGAAGCAAAAATAAGTATTCACTCAGATTTACAATCGATGCTGGATGAAGAAAAAAATTCGAGTTTTTTTGAGCCCTATTGATTCCTCTCATACAAGCGCAGACACACACACACACATCATAACCCTAATGCTGCAACTTTCGTGTATTTACGAACTTCCGTCACGTTTTAAGAACTTTTTCACCATGGTCGTTATAAACCGATATTTCTCTGTCGAAATCTTGCTTTCTAATCCTCGATGACGGGATTTCAAATGGCTTTAACCCTTTTGGCCACGTTTGGATAAGTGCCTAATGGTCTCAAAAAAGTGGACCTTGCCAAAATGTCGTTCGTCCAGTTCTGGTGCTGAGGAAGCTTTGCTTTGCTTTTAGAAGTCGAAATCTTTTGGAAGTTCTTCCGCCAAAGCAATTCAACTTTTTAAGAGTGTTGCTTTCAAGCACAAGTAACTAAAGGAGATACGCTACGACGTCCATTATTTGTATTACATCTTTGGTGTTTATGTGGCAGATGTTGAGCTATCCCAGGTTGAAACCCGAGTTTTGAACCCTAACATGACCGCCTCACAAGCTATGACACACTTAGCTGCACTTCTTCTCTTCCTTGATTTTCTTTCGTTTCCTTGCAAATCCAGGCAGTGCACCACCCCAGGTTAAAACTCAGCTTCTGAATCATTACACATATATCACAGGCAATGAAACACTTAGTTCCTAACTGCTTAACTTAAACTCCTAACACTTAACTCCTAACTTAAACATCCATTCTTTCCCTAGCTTTCCTACTTTCTTAGCCTAGTTGCTTTCACTTTGTTGCCTTGTTTTTCAGTTAGTGCACTACCCCTGGTTATAACTCAGGTTCTGAACGATCTTGCTCACCTCACAAGGTATGACACACTTAGTCAACCTCCTAACGAAAACATCTCTTCTTTTCCTTGCTTTCCTGCTTTTTTTCCCTTGTGTTCCTTTCGTTTCGTTCCATTCTAATTAGTGCACTACCCCAGGTTAAAACCCAGCTGTACCGTCATGCCTACCTCACAGGCAATGACACACTTAGCTAAAACCTCCTAAATTAAACATCCCTTGTTTTCCTCGCTTTCCTGTTTTCTTTTCTTTGCTTTCCCTTCGTTTTCTTGCTTTCCAGTCAGTGCACTACCCCAGCTTAAGACACAGGCGTTGAACCATCATACTCATCTCACAAGCAGTGACACGCTTAGCCAAACTCCTAAAGTAAACCTCCCTTTTCCTTGCTTTCCTTTCGTTTCCTTTCGTTTAGTTAATTCAGTTGGTAGTTTCCGTGTATTTTATACTTGTAAGTATAAATGCTGCCAGGTCAGCGACTGTTAATTTATTCACCCAATTATTCTCCAACTTATTCTCCAACTTTAAAACAATGCTTTAACAATTCATAACAATGCTTTAACCTCGAACGGTGCGAAAGTCATTTTGAAGCCACATTTTTAAACAATGAAAACCGGAAAATTAGGGTTACAATTAAAAACGAACTGTTCGTTGATTCGAACGTTACAACAACAGCCTATAATCAGGAAGAACACAATGCGTACTATTAAACAACGTATACTAAAGCCGCTTTAAGCTTCAACAGCTTCAGGACGTGTTTCCGTCTCAGCAGAGCCTGATATGGATTTCTTTTCAAGACTTTTCACATCGGTTGCTGTAGAATCCTCCTCTGGTGTTTTGTCTGGTCGACGATTTCACTTAAAGCTGGCTGATGTACTCGTCGAGGCAAGGCACCAGTAGGAATGGTGCTGAGAATTGAAGGGAATACCGATTCAACCCTGAGCAGTACACCAATCAGCTTCAATTAAAATCGTCGACCAAACGCGTACCAGAGGAGGATTTAAGTCGCTGCGCGGCCACATGTGACTTCCGTGACTTAAACGCTACAGTGTTTCATAGTTCGTTAACTTCATTCTTACAGGATTTTTATCTGGGTTCGTACGGCTAAGCTGGAAAGTATGGAATTTAGTTGTCAGCTTCAGCCTGGAAAAGTGTTGAATTTACCAACACTGAACAGTAGAGGTTCAAATAATAATATTCTGGCTTGTTATTAAGACAATAAAATAAATACGGATGCAAACCTATTTAAGTTGACTTTTGGACTTAAATGTCAGACTGCCTGAGCGGGGAATCGAACCCACACCGTTGAAATCAAAGGCTGGAGTCCTAACCGCTCAGCCATACTGGCATGGCCATGGCTTATCGAGCCCAATTGGCTTTCTGTCCCGTTTATAATGTTATTAAGACAAATATCATTATTGTAAATCTGCTAATAGCGTTCGTTATGGCAAACAAATCACTGAAGAACGCATTATTACCTACTTAGATAGTTCTTGCTGGTTAAGTTGCATTAGTTTTTATACTTTATTTTGTCAGAAAGAGATAAATGCGAGGGTTGCTAAACTCGTTGCCAAAGACGGGCACTTCGGCTGTCTCGAACTAGTCTCGGTCATTACGTGTTTCCGCTACCATGCCGCGAATACGCGTGATCCCCCCCCCCCCCCGTTAGTATTGCTGTACATCAGGGTAGATTAGTAGGTAGTGACGATTTTCTGAAAACATGTTATAAAATAATACCTGCTTTCGTCAACTGCACCAGAAGACAACACGTGTCAGTTTCTCGTAGGAGGCAAAACTTGAAATAAAAAATGGCGGCATCGTTACCATGGTAACCATGGTAATAGCAACAATACCTGCGGATATTGCCGAATACTCGTGCATGGGCAACATCCGAAGTTGAAGAACTTATTCTGCGTTCGATTCAGACCGTATACAGTATATAGTTCGTTACAATGAACATGGACCACGGATGAAGCTTCAGCCTGAACGACCACTCACACGTTTCTCGGAACACAAAACCATGCATTATATTTAGCTCCACTCGTAAGACAACCCGTTTTAAAACTGAATGTTCGATTATTAAAAAAAATTAACTTTGATCAACCAGTTCTGATCGTTCTTAAAATTATTTTAACGTCCTAATCTGACTTATGATGTATTTTAAGCGATTAATTAATTTTGTACTCCGATCGTGATCAACAGGGGAGGGGTCTATTCCGAGCTTTTTTCATGTTGCTTTCCCATTGGCTGCTGATTTTGCTGCCTCCGCTGACGTCACAATACAGCTCAACAGCTTACGCACATGCGCACAAGTCAAACCGGAAATTATCCAGTGTGCGTGCCTCCTGTGACGTCACGTAATGAGCTTGGGAGCGAGCAACCTTACTGTATGCTATCGTTCCACCAATCTTGGTGATCAATGTGTTTTAGTAATGCTGAATAGTTTTGATCTCCATGATGCTTTGCGACTCCGTGACAACGATCTTGACGACAGCACCCTCTGGCGGTAAATCGTTGAAAGCAGTTACTAGTTTCACCCGAATGTTTACCGTTGTCAGTGAAAAAGTGGCACTACCTATTCTACCCTGCTGTTCAATTTTCACGCCTGTTATCTCCGTTACGTTTGTTCGTTTATCCTTCTTGGTTTGTGTTCTTGGACCTCTTTAGATGAAGTAGCTTTTGCACTTTAATTCCCTTTTGTTCCCCCCCCCCCCCCCCAACCTCCCCCCAAATCCATTTGTCAGCACTGTAGTCTACTTGACGTCAGGCATTCTTTAATTATGAGTCAGCCATTATCATAAAGTTGATGTCAACTCGCCCCGTGGGACGCGTTCTCTTACCACTGAGCTTGATGACAATAACTGCTGACTCCGTCTGGCGGCCAGAAATAGCGTCATTCTATCATCCTCTTGGCGTCGAGCAACCAGCTCGTTCGATCCCATTTTTCGCACGGCGGCTAAAAGTGGCTCGGCGTAACACCAGGCAGAGGCAGTGTCACATCTACTAAACGCAATGATTTCCTAACTGCCGGTATTCATGTGTCTTGAATGCCGCTAACTAACGCTAAATGTTAGCAACTCCCTATTCCCGTTTTATTGCGCCGTCAAAACCAGATAGGTCCTCGGGGATGTCTTCGTGGACCATACGACTTAAATTGCTGAAAATGGAGAGAAATGGCGAGAGTGGAGAAAATCTTTGGAGGTTTGAGAAGGTTTTGAAAACGAGTTGAGTTTATTTCGGTGCAATTTACGAGGCAATAATTGACAGAAGACGAACCTCACACCACACGTCTGGGTAAGGATCGTGCATACGAAAAAAATACCGAATTTTTCTTATAGAATAGGAATAAAACCGTAATTAATGTGGAAAAACACGGTTTCCAACATCAAGAAAAGCATGATTAAGAACACATTAATAAAAAAAAGGGGAAAAAAATGTATGATTACTAGAACACAATGCAACCAAAAAATAAAAGTTGTCAGTGTTATTGTGTACGCGGCCTATGTTGAGTCCTGTAGGTGTTTTATGAGCGGCTACGTCTTCCTGGAAGGGACGGCTTTAATCGACTGCGGCCATTGTTTTTGTAACCATCTTGGATATCAACAGGGCACTCTGCTACCAAAAACGTACAATTGATTATCTGTGTCGTTCTGAAGCGAACTCAAGATAGGCCGCGCACACTATAACTTACGATGTTAAACAGCATTGCTAAGCTCATCGTTTTTATTTATTTATTTATTTTTTTTATCTAATAACCACTTAAACAAATGTTTCTTGAGAGATTTCAGCCCAGGAGTAAGTTAAATTACGGCAGATAAAGAATTAAAAAAAAATACTACCCAGAAAGAAATTGCATTTGTGGAGTCTATCTATAGCAAATAGCAACTTTTGGTTGTATGACATAAAAAAAATGGATTCAGAAGCTGGATTTAGATGGTTGAAAATGTAGAGAAATTTTATTAAATGTCCAGCAAGCGTTTCCCGGTCCGCCGGGTTCTATTATTCTTTACCTCACCCGACTTGCATGCATTTTTGACCGGGGATTCAGATGGTTCTGATAAGAGTTTAAACGAGCTCCTTCTATACAAAATGGGTCTTCAACTCTTCATGGCAAAATAGGCCTTCATTTCCCAACCATCAGCAGTAATATAAAACCAATAACAAAGGACCCGACAACGCCATACTGCCATTAGGGATGGGTCGGTTTCATTTTTTTTGACTTCCGGTTTCGGTTTTCATCCCCACAAAACCGCGGTTTCGGTTTCGGTATCGGTTTTTGCCACCATCCACCCCAAGCAGCTATTTCTATTTTTTCCCTGTAACAGCAGTAATACTGGCTTCTAACTCACTCCTGTTGTCACTTTAAGCCGCGTGATAGACCATTATGGGCCTAGCTGTGGTACCATTTTCTTCTATTTTCTTTTTAATGACTAGGAACTTTGTTGTCATTTATACGTAGAAAATAATAATTATTTAAAAAAAAAATAAGGAAAGCAAATCAATTTTTGATTTTTCGAACACCATACGAAAAACCGACACAAAATCCGAATCGGTTTCGGTTTTGGACTAATACTTAATGTTGATATGTATCGTATGCACAATTAAGACTGAAAAATAAGTCAAAATGTCGACTAGTTATCTGGGTTCAGCATTGAATTCTGACTCGAGATAACTTTAAAATTTTTTTCGTCAGATGTACTCTCTCCTGAACCATTACTGCATTTCCCTTCACAACTTGGAGTATTCAAACAAAGGTGATAATTTGTTTCTATAAAGCCACAATGAGTGGCAAGCAATAACATTGCTTTTCTGCTCAAACTTCGAATACACTACATCCAGCTTGATAATCTTTTTTGCATAAGCAGTTTATGTATTTCTCTATGAAATTCTTGTTTATTTATCGAGGTAACAGTCGTAAGCACGCAACAACGATCGTGCATGCAATGATTGTTGCCCCGCCAACTCTGAAATTATTCAAATCAGCACTGGAAGTGCACATAAACGAAATAAATCCACATCTACGAAATAAATAAGTCTATCGTATTAGGTTGCCAATTTCGAGGCAACGAAATTAACAACATGTCGTAATTTGTTTTAAAACTGTCAGATTTTAAGAGAAACACGGATTCTTTCACTTTGTTCACCAAAAATCAACAAAGACAAGCTTTAACCAGCCAACAATGCCAGACTCCGCGCGACCATGCATTTGCACGGCAGCACTGATAAATGGACGTGCGCAGAAATTGTAGTCAGTTTAAAGTTAATTAGTCGGGCAGATGACCGGGTGCGGTTAACGCTCGCTAAAACCCTTTGACCTTTTTAATTCTTATCCTAGTCTCGCATCGCAGCCTGGAAGCGTTAGGCAGCCAGCTAGCCACGCAGTCAACAGGACTTTTCTTATATAGTGTACGAAAAATAAACCGTAGTGATGTGTTGACTGATGGTGTATCAATTTATTTATGCGAAAAAGATGTAGGCTAAGTGAAATCGGGAGGAAATGAATAAAGCATACGTAGTGGCGTGCTATGTATGTTTTATTCATTTCCTTCGGGCGAAACTCGTATTGTAAGTCCTTTCTAAAAACTTTTGAGGATTGCTATATACTGTACAATTTGAAATATTATCATTATTGTTGTTATCATTGTTATTAAATACGGAAAACTTAATGAAAAAAAATTAAATGCATCAAACATCAAATATGGAATTACAGTGTACGGAACAACGACTAACAGCATAATGGCACAACTTGAGAAAGTTACTACAAACAAGGCAATTATTGTGTGCGTGGTGCATCTTGAGTCCTGCAAGTATTTTGTGAGCGGCTACGTCTTCCTGGATGGGGTGACTACAATCGATGGCCGCCATTGTTTTTGTAACCGTATTGGATATCAACAAGGCACTCTGATACTGAAAACGTGCAATCGATTATCTGTGTTCGTTCTGCGGAGAATGTAAAGGACAAGAATCCGAAACTGAAACTAAAACTTATGCAGGATTTTAGATTGCATTTTTTATTTATATTTTAGACAACCAGCATTAAGCCATTATAGTTTACATGGCATTATTATAGCAATATTAGATAATTGGTGAGCCACTACGTTATTTTAATAATAATTGGGGAAACACAGTTTAACAACATCGTCAAGGCCAGTCAATAAGAATACGATTTTCATAATTAATTTTTAGATTTATCCTAATTAATTACGGCAGTTAATTTAAAACATAATTATATTGAATTTTAAAAATAGTCAGACCTTTAAATAATTTAGTAAGAGCGGTTTTATTTTATTTAATTTAAATTGGTTTAATCAGATTAGCTTTTCGAATGCAAAACAGCACAGAGGGCGCTGGTCGGCTCAGCGAAATATGTAACGCTAAGCGAGTGGCGATTCTCTCTCTCCCCGACTGCCAGCGATGATGACAACACCGTAGAAGCCTGCATTTTTGATTCTCGGCCTTTACAAGAACTCAAGATAGGCCGCGGACACTATAAAGCATTATTTAAAGAACATATATGACGTAAAAACTAACAGAACTGTAAGAGGCAACAATAAATGGCTAATAGAACCAAAAGTACGAATGGAATAATTCGTACGGGAGACGTGAAATGAAATACCAAATACCTTATCAATTTAATAAACTGCCAGAACACCTGCAATACCCGAATAATCATAATGAAATGGACAAGAACATTACAA
The DNA here is from genome assembly GCA_023313725.1 of Lithobius niger. Classification (NCBI taxonomy): domain Eukaryota; kingdom Metazoa; phylum Arthropoda; class Chilopoda; order Lithobiomorpha; family Lithobiidae; genus Lithobius; species Lithobius niger. The sequence continues at coordinate 28,511 of JAHWFP010050968.1, read as the reverse complement.
AATGGATATTAGAACAACAGTAAACTACCATATGTAATCTAAGGTAACGAAATTAGTATACTAAATTAGCAAGAATATATGTAAAAATGTATGACTTATGATTACAATTTAACATGAACAAAATAATATTTGTAAATGTATTACTTGCTTGCGCACAAAGTTCTTTTGGAACTTAGTACCTGTACAAACAACAACTTGCACAATATAGCATTGTTATTATTATTATTATTTATAACTATTATGGGCACAGCTAGTCATTTGCGGCGAAAGGTCCACGAAGAACCCACCCCTTTGTTTTCCAATTTGTTTCACAGTTTCGTCTTAAATGCACTTTGCTTTATTGCGAAAAGTTTGACGAATTCCTTTCTAGTAATTTTCCAAAATTCTTATCCTTAACAGACGCCTTGAGACTTGGGTAACTGAACCGTGAGTTAAAGTGGCGTGTACACACAACTTTCTAGTTAGGGCTTTCGACGTAAATTAGGAATTCTGCCAGATGCGTTTAAGTAGGCATACAGCCAGCGGCGAAACAAACTCTTGAAATTTGAAACATCGCAGCGCGCGCGCGCAGTGCCGTGTAGTGCAACGCAGTGGTCAAATTGGCCAGTCAACATCTCCGCCACTTCTGCGAAAATTCAGTTAGATATTATGCGCCGGGGAAACGGCGTTGTACCAAGCGGAAACGTTGTCGGGAGCGCCGTTGAAGTTAGCTTTCATTACGCGAATACTCCTTCAGGCGGAGGGCGCCTCGGTCGCCAACCCATTGCTCCATCGGAAAACACTGAAAGGCGCGGCATGAGCTCATATCGCGACATCATTTGCAATCTAATGTTGCTCCGTTACGACTAGGAACAAGCACTTGGAAGCCATCTCATGGATTATGAGATATTACTCGAAAAGAAAGCCGAAGATGGTGCGGCGGTGATGCGCTTTGCGCATGAGCAGATTGTACGCGCGAGTCGTGTCTTATATATACGATCTTCGTCATCTTGGGCCGTGACGTCATATTTCTCCATCGAGGACAACGTAGACCGTTTGCGAGTGGGCCTCAGAAGGTTTCAATTAACAGAATGGATCGTAATGAATCATTATTAGAGTCCTGGTCCGAAGTCATGTCCGTAATAAGATTCTTCGGTTCGCGATTATTAGAGGAAGTTAGGGGCGACGAGCATCCCCGGCGTCGTAATATTATTGGTCGTTACGTGAGTAGTGGAGCCGACTAGAATGCGACCGAGAAAATTGAAAACCGCCATTTTCGCAACCGTTACTTTTGTTGGTTACATTTTTAGACCTTTTAAGTCGAGTCGTTCGTTATCGATTATGGACGTAAAACTTGGCAGTTTAAGCGCGCCTTTACGGGAGAAAATCTGATTTAATTGGGTACCTAAAAACCAAATGCCAAAGTTGACTGGAATAAAACCAGTTTAATAGCTGTTTGTTAACGAGGATGTGTAGGAACGAACATTGCTAGTACGGCATTCTGGATTCTCAGTACACGATGCACTTAAAGAAAAAACACGTACCCATGTGGAACTCGAACTCAAGACCTTCGGGGTGGCGTGTTACCTGAAAAACCTGGAAAATTTTGTGAATTTATTAAGTCTCAAAAGATCTAGGAAAAATCCAGGGATTTGATAAACATACACTGAAAGTTGGTGAATTTCAACATTTTCCAGAAAGTCATTTTCTTCTATAGCCATACTTCACCAATAGCTACTTGTTATTTCATTTTTACTTATAAAAAAAACCTTCACTTTATCGTAGTTAAAAGTACCATGCTCTTTTTGTTTAATTTCTGATAAAGCAACAATTCCTTAAAAGCAACATCCGACCTACCTTAACTTTCCGCCTGCCTTATAACCGCCACGCGCCGATCGTATCCTCGCAATTACCAAAGCTAAGGTCAACTGAGACGGTAGCTTCGTTCCTCACTTTGAAGAGTGCAGCTACTGTCTCACTTGGCATTGCGTCGAATAGACAAGCCAGCGTAAACGCATTGATTGTGTCGTCAAAAACCGGAATGATTCTTATATTTTAAAATCACAACGTATAATTTTCTAGGCTAGAGTCTTATAATTTTGCTTCGGCAATCTATTGGAATAATTAATTTTAATTTTTACTGCAGTAGTTCTTTCGATTTTTGATCTCTTAGTAATTACTAGCAAACGATTAAAATTAGTACTGCGCACACACAGATAAAACTTCAAGGTCATTGTAGGCGCGCAAAGCATCATACACGTAAATAAAGTTCCCCAATACTCAACAGAAAATCTCCTAGACGCCACATTTTAAAACGGATTTTTAGCAAGGGAAAGACTAACGGTAAGTAAGTAGACGATTGGGGCCGTACTTGATGTGGAGGATCGAGAAAAATGACGCTGAGAGGGCTATCCCTTTAAGTACATTTCTAGTTTTGTTTAGATTATAGCATTCCTACTCTTTACCAATGCCAGTTTGGGCAGTGGAATTTTTGATTTAGCAAAGCGATGCGATATTCATTGCGATTTGAATGAAGTGTGAAAAAAGTGTTCATTAGTCCTATAATGTACTTCCTTTGACCGACAAAAAATCAGGGAAAAGATCAGTATTGATCTGGAAAGCATGGAAAAAAATCAGTGAATTTTATCTCGAGCTTTTGAACGCAACCCTGATCTTCCATTTAGTATAGTTGGGTAATTTCCCTATTCAGGTCATACCTGCTTCATTCTCCACTGGGCCTTATGAAGCTGTTTAGCTTTTTCTCTGATAATTGGATGGCCTCAAACATATACAGGGTCACCAGAAGTCGTCATCCAGATTGATGGAGTAAATACTATAGCAAGTCTTGGATAGGTTTAGGAGAATTTCAGACTGGAGCAACCACGTATATGTATAAACAATAACCGTTAGTTCAGCCAGTCTCCGATAACTCGATGGCCTCACACGTATACAGGGTGATAAGATGTAGTCATCCACCTCGAAGGATACTAGGAAACAGGCTTTAGGCCTATTGTAGGCGGAGCAAACAGAACTTTAGTTCAAATTTATATTTACTGTTTATTTTATTGACTCTGCCATATTTGTTAATGGTCCTTAAAAATCCAGATGCAGTACTCACTCCTCTAAGTTTGGGTTCTTTGCCTTTTGGTGTGACGTACTGCTATTCTTGGCCGGCCTTTTTCTTATTTTAGCTTTTTTATCGAAGTACTCCTAAGATACGAATCACACACGAGTTGGCATCTTGGAATCCTGGCTGTGACAGGCACTCAGAATGTACGGCTTGACTTACCACATCGTTATCAAATACAGACGGACATGATTTGTTGGCTAGAGTTGCTAGCTCAATTTCACCTAAGGGTTTAGTTAGCACCTTACACTTCTAACCAGTTGTCATTTATTGGGTTTAAACCCATACAGCGTATAGTATCAACGCAGATTATCCATGAAAATTGTTACGACCGGTCGTTCCAAAATTGGATGCATGCAGTTGCGGTTCTGAACGAGAGGGGGAGGTTGGGGTAGAACTGAATGGAAGAGATGATCTTGACCAGTAAGCTTAGAGCTTTTTGAAATCCCAAGTGGCGGATGTACAACCATCGCGTCAGTTGTTTTTTGCCTCAGGAGGGAGGAAACCGGAGTACCCGGAGGAAACCATCATGCAACCGGCAGGAAACAACCAGAGAAAACCCGTACATATACATGTGCTTGCACCGGGATCGAAACCGGGTCTGCAGAAGCCAGAGATACATACAATCGGGAACAAGACACGTATCGAAGCTGACGCTCCAGTGCTCGCGGCTATTATTAAACTCTGACCAGACTGGCTGCACGGCAACATAGGATGGTGTACCGGACGTCGAAGTCGGCCCTTCAACGGAACACCAACCATACAAGTGCAGTGGTTTTGACATTGTAGGCACCTAATAACGCATTGCATCGCACGAAATCGTCTACTGTCTTTACACCTTTTTCGGCGTCTTGGACTGTACGCCTTTTTCGGCCTCTTGGACTTTACGCCTTTTTCGGCCTCTTGGACTTTACGCCTTTTTTGCCTTTTGGACTTTACGCCTTTTTCGGCCTCTTGGACTTTACGCCTTTTTCGGCCTCTTGGACTTTACGCCTTTTTCGGCCTCTTGGACTTTACGCCTTTTTTGGCCTCTTGGACTTTACGCCTTTTTCGGCCTCTTGGACTTTACGCTTTTTTCGGCCTCTTGGACTTTAACGCCTTTTTTGGCCTCTTGGACTTTACGGCTTTTTCGGCCTCTTGGACTTTACGCTTTTTTCGGCCTCTTGGACTTTACGCCTTTTTCGGCCTCTTGGACTTTACGCTTTTTTTGGCCTCTTGGACTTTACGCCTTTTTCGGCCTCTTGGACTTTACGCTTTTTTCGGCCTCTTGGACTTTAACGCCTTTTTTGGCCTCTTGGACTTTACGCCTTTTTCGGCCTCTTGGACTTTACGCTTTTTTCGGCCTCTTGGACTTTAACGCCTTTTTCGGCCTCTTGGACTTTACGCTTTTTTTGGCCTCTTGGACTTTACGCCTTTTTCGGCCTCTTGAACTTTACGCCTTTTTTGGCCTCTTTCATGTCGCAAAAAAAAGTTTGTGAACTTGCAAAGAATGAATGAGAAAATCTTTACGCAGAATAAGTACTTCAGTTTTAAAAGTCAATTCTTGAGTGCACGTGAGACTAAACTTCCGTGTACTTTAAATAATAAATAAGTAATTAGTTTACTTTTGCATCAGTAAGCGAGCGTGCATCCTTTCCAACGAATAATTATTTTAAGCAAACATGGAAAATAGGATAAATTTCAAGTTTTCTGGGTGGGATGACGAACTTCATTATGGATTTTTGAGAATCGCAAACAATATAATTAGACATTGGCAAAGGGAAAAAAAACCTGAAAAATATTAAAAACCTACGTGTGCATTTCAACGGGTTTTCGTTTCAACATTTTGAAGATGAGAAAATGGCAAGTTCCAAACATAAATATTCATGCCGCATGTGGAGTAAATTCATCGGCATAATAAAACGCGAGACTGTGAATGGTTCCAAAGGCAGCATGACACAAATTACATTTAGTTTATGGGATTCCGAAGCCTTGTAAGTAAAAACGTCCACAGACGGCTGTTTATGTATTTTAAAAAAATCCATAATTTTCAAGGGAAAGGGAAACAACACTACCTTTTTCAGGGGGTGTCGGACGTAAGTCTATATAACTGGAAAACCGTCTAATGGGTCAACTGTCTAATATCTGCCTAAATAAAAATCTGGAGAATCATCGAAACGAAATATCGTATAATGGATAAGCGTATAATGGATAAACGTCTAGCTGGACAATAATATAGCTGATAAACGTCGATCTTGACAATATTATAGATGCGATTTCTGTTGTTATATGTATAGCCGCAGGGAGTGCGGCAGCACGAGCGAGGCAGGGAGATTAGACGATTTTTCCAGAGGCGTAACTTCAAAATTTGGGGCCGGAGGCTACTGTGTAGTGGAGGCCCCTTTAAAAAAAAAAGTTATTTCCTTACAAGAGAGGCCAGTGGAGGGCCCTTTTCATTAAAAAAGAAATGCCACACAAAATATGAGCCCAGTAGAGGTCGCCCTCCCCCCCCCCCTCTCAAAAAAAATATTTTACAGTGCAGTGGAGAGGCCATCTCTTCCCCTTCATAAAAAATGCCGTTTTGCCATACAGGCAAGAGCCCTGTGTAGGCCCTTCGTAAAAAAAAATTGCAGCTTTTGCCACATAACGCAACAGCCCAATGGAGCACCTCCCCCTCCCGTTCATAAAAAAAAATTAAACAAATAATCTTTTGTAACACAAGACACTACTTTTTCCCACGAAACTTTTGCTGTAACTTACTTTGTCATATTTTGGGGTTACAAACAATTTTAAAATTGGGGCCAGTGAGGGGGCCCTCAAAGTCGGTGGGCCCGGAGGCGGGTGCCTCCTCATTGTAGTTACGCCACTGGATTTTCCATTATATGAATTTCGTGTTTAACGATTTTCCGTTATATTGTTATACTGTACACGTTCTTACAATTATGCGATTTTCCAGTTTGACGATCGTCCCTCGCTCCATTTTCAGTTCAATCTCAGAAGTCAGTAACCAGACTCAGAATGGACAATCAGTGAGTCACTGCTGTCAGTAGCCAACTAAGCGATATCTTAGTTTACTAAATTGAATACTTGATTAATAACGAAGTTAATTAATTAATTTACTAAATCTTAGTAAATCACGAGGTGCTAAAGGAAAGAGGAAAAGAAGCCAAACAGCGAAAATCGTACACTAGAAATAACGAAGTGCAGTAAGTCACCACCTTACGTTTCGTCGGAGTGGCATGACCCGGATTCGAACTTGCAACCTCCTTAGTCAATAAATCCCAAGCCGGGATAACCCGGATGCAGAAAAAGTTAAAATTTCGGGGTCACTAATTTCAATGAGTGATAAAGTATTGATCTCATAAAACACGAAATCAAATGATAATAAATTATGTATTTTGCTTGTAAGTAAGTAAGATCACTTTTTAATCTACGTATTTAAAAGGATTTGCGTTTAAGAGACTTGAATCGTTGGCAGTATTGTACGTTGCGCATACCTGGTATGGTCTTAGTGAATCGCCTCTGAACCGACTTCACCGTGTCAATATCCTTTAATAGGTATAGAGACCAAACCTAGCTTGCGTACTCGAAAATAGGACGTACATAAACCTTGTATGCCCATATATAGGTGAATAGATTTCCAGAGCTAAAGCAGCGACGGACAATGATGGATTGGCGGTTTGTTTTCATTGTAATAAAGTTATAATGGGAGGACAATTTTAAATTCGATTGAACCATATTCCGAGATCTTTTGGCAATAAGTTGGGTCAAGTTCTATCATATATATATGGTACAATTATATGGAATTTTCTTTGGTGACTTCGTCGTTTTAAATCGTCGTCACTGACGTGGCGTACCTCCACATTTTCATTTCGTAAACCTTCTATCTGGAGGCGGTGAGCATTCCACAGATTGGCTAAACAGCAAATAAACCCCAACAACATAATTAGGAAGATTGTGAGAGTAGGAGGTGGACGGCTTGGGTGTTGTGCGTTGGTTGCCATCAGAACAGAGACAAACGAAAATCACAAACACGAACAGCAACCTGAACAAACGCGAAGAGCAAATTTCCACCGAAAGTGAAAAGTGAGCCAAGCTAAGCAACCGAATTCGGCCTTGGTTCTGCGCAACGTATTTATCCGTGGCGGCAACAGATGGAGCTGTGGTGCTGTGGTGTCATGCTCATGTTTATCGCTTCCCCCACTAGAAAATTTTGATGTGATATATTATCAAACTTAAATCATCGAAACTGAAGCAGGTCTAAAATTTAAACGTATGCATCGTCTTATCTACATGACTAAAACTCGAAACAATGTTCGTCTGGAAGAAAATTCGTACGAAAGCAGCATTTTAATAATGAAAGAATTTCTAACTGGTTGCGGTTGTATGTTGTATGTTTAAGCACAGAAGGTGCCAATTTTTAGACGCAGTTACTTTTCGACACACTTCCGACCAGCCTTTCAGCTTTTCGACGTAGTACCGTTCATTAAATTTTATGAGAAATGCTAGTGACAAAAGCTTTTTTAGTTCCTCCTGAAAAGCATAAACACTTCACACCAAACTTCAATAAAAATAAATTATTTAGTTGTCTCCTGTGTTGCCCGCAATCCACTTATGCGCAGGGTGTAAAGGCAGCTTATGACAACACACGACTTTTATTCCAGAAGTTCCGGGGATTTTCTCTCTAAGGAATTTTTTTTTCCGGGGGGCTATTTTACGGGGATTTTATTTCCTGGGATTTTTTCTAAGTCTGCAGTTAATGAGCTTATAGTATCCGCGGCATATCTTGAGTTCGCTGCAGAAGGAACACAGATGATCGATTATACGTTTCTAGTAGCAGAGTACCTTGCTGATATCCAAGATGGTTACAAAAACAATGGCGGCCGTCGATTAAAGCCGCCTCCTCCAGGAAGACGTAGCCGCTCATAAAATACTTGCAGGATTCAAGATACGCTGCGCACAAATACGTACGTTATACCTTTTAAAGGTCAGGAGTCTAATTTTCCCCACTCCACAATCCACATCCAGGAATTCTATTTGTCGTTTTCCTGCGTATGCAAAAAGATGACCAGGTTGACCGTGGTGAGCGTCTATGTCTGGCAAAAGCTCTGAACCGATGTACAACACTAAGCGCCTTGTAAATGAATTTGGCGCACGGTATGTAGACTTTGCTTTCTATGCCCCCCCCCCCCCCCCCCCCACCAGCATCTTCAATCTGTTTCGGGGGGGACTTTCATCTTCTCTTCTACTCGAACCCTACCTTGTTGGAGAATGGAACGGTTCACTGAAGGTGATAGAAAAAAGAAAAAGACCTAACCGTTGCATTTTTCATGAAGCTTCCGCCCACACCTTGCACGAACGCTCATTTGCAAAATGGGGGTAATTGCCTCAATTGAGAAAACCCTCCCCTTTCACCGGTGAACCCATGCAGGCGTCGACAGGTTCCAATTTTAGTAGGTGCATTTTAAGCGCCAAACTAGACTTAAAGGTGACGTGTTAGGACGATTCATCGACCTTCCTCCCCCGAAAACGACAATCGTTCAGCTTGCTTAGTTCGAAATTTATAAGGAATTCGGTCGCGACTAATAAGTCTCGTCTCAACGCGTTCATGAAGGTGGGGAGGGAGCGTCAAGGTGCCCGAACGGTTAGTACAACTTTCTGATGGGAAGAGCAGAACCCAGGATATGCGCTCACGCTCGTGTCTGCTGTGGCATGTTAAACATCCCGGGTGTTCCCCAACAAAATTGTTTCTGTAAAAGACAAGAAGATTAACATGGGAACGCCAATTATTTTGTGATTGAAGAGGTAGAAAAGTGAAATTTCGTCCCCCTGACACCGACAAGAGAACCACAAGAGCATCAATGAGAACGATTATTTAATTTTTCGGCAATAATGATTTTTCGTCTAGTTCACAATAAAATCCCTACAAAATACAATTAAAAGACCATGATAGGATGGGTAACGAATCACGCATCCGCCATCTTGGAACTGGCCGGATGCGTGATTCAGTCCCCACCCTATTTACTGTGTTTTGTAGTGTATTTTATTGTAAGTACTAGGGTCGTGTTGGATGCATGGTTGGCAACACTGGTACGGTATGGCAGCTCACGTGTATGGCCATGTTTCACCGAATGAAGTTTCTCAATCAAATATTTGCGCAGACTAGCTAACAAAGAGACGCTGACTTTCTTTCCTTTGGCTCAATCAACCAGCCCACCCCCTGACTCAAATTCCGCACTCTGATTAACAATCCCTCCCCTCCCACCGCCAATGACCCCCCCCCTCCCGCTTTCTAATGGTCACTTCTTTTATATTCTTCCCTTCTTCATTTTCACGCTAGCGAAAATAAATAAGGCTCAAGGCTGTCTCGAAGCAGCCCCTTCGAGAAACATGCTGTCCTGAAAAGCTTTCCCCTAATGCTTTCCCTCCTACCAGCCGAGCCCTCCTACCAGCCGATTACTTAAAAGCAGTGGTAGTGCTGTTGATTTCTACGATCTTATTATCTAGATAGTTGAAAACAAGGTGCAGGTAACCTTTGTTTTGGTCATTTCTCATCAACGTGTGTCTTGTCTGTACAGGTGACCAAGTAAAAAATTATTTTTATCGAAAATTGGCACTGGTACAAGAAGCGTGATTCGGTCTCCACCTTAACACGGGGTTTTACTTGTATTTTGTAGTGAATTTGTTGTGACAAAGAAAAAAAAATTGTTTGCCGAAAATTAAATGCTAGTTCTCATTGAAACTCTTGTGGTTATCTTATCACTGTCAGGAACAAAATTTCACATATCACCATGGGAGTTTTCGAGTCAAGGATAAACACACACGTACAGGAGTTTGCGAAATAGCAACGTCCCTTTAATGTTCTTATCCTGAAAGCTGGATTTGCTACGCCATCAAGAAGAAAATTCGCTTAAAAACAACCCCTTCTTCATCACTATTTCATCATGAGACACACCCTTAAGCTCCAGAAGGATCTTTGCATTCAATTGAAAAACTTTTGGCTCCATCATGTCGACGTAATACCCTTAAATCCGGGATAATCCCATCTTAATTTGGGAGCTGAGTCACGTGTAATCAACGCCGATCTAATGTGACCTGACCTAAAGCATCACGTTGTAGATCGCGTGTCTTAGATAAACAGGCCTGTTTCTCCCGACGGGTTTAGTTCCGAGTTTTAAAGAGTTCGAGGGAAATTCGACGAATTTTTTTTTTAAAACAGATGTGGGACCAAATGGGATCAGAGCATTCCAGAAAAAAACTAGGCAGATCTGAAATTCCATTTACAGATAAGTTCAGGTTTTTTTGTTCATAATTCTCGAACTCTTTGTGCCCTCTTTTGACAGCTCACTGAATGTAAAATGTCAACAAATACACCCCCCCCCCCCAAAAAAAAAACGCACACAGAAAACTGCAGAGGACGAGAATCAGTATAGTACAAGAAAAACAATAACAAAGAGTAAACAAGCGGATACAGCGACTAGCTAGTCGCAACCGGTCTTCTGTACAGTTCTGCCAGTTCCAATGTTGAAGCGCACACCTCTATCACGCATTGTAACAGCTATCTCTATTATATAATCTAAAAGCAGTAACCATCAGAATTGCCGATTAAAAATGTGTTAGCTTTTAAGCTTATTTTACATTTTAGGCGTAATTGTCAGCTTTTTAGGCCACATTTTTACCTGCAGCTTTAATTGCGTAAGTAGCAGATGACGGAGTTTTGGATTGTATAGTAAGCCTATTCATTTTTGCAACCCGGTGCACCTCTGCGCACACAGTTACAATGTTACAACGTGACGCACAACAGCCTATATAGGTCAGTGGTAGTAGGGTGGTGACGGGAGAGACTGTTGATTTTAGGCCTAACTTAAATTTGTCAGGCCCATTTTTTTTATCTGCAGTTTTAATTTCGTAAGTAGCAGATAGGCCTAATGGAGAATTTGGTTCGACGGTAAGCCTATTCATGAATCATGCAACAATGCTACGAGTCTATTTTAAACGAAGCTAAAATCCTTTTGTTTTTACGGCTGCGAGTTATCATTAGGATTTCAAATCGACGATCAAATGTTATTATTTAATTCAGTTACGTCGAAGAAGTCTGTTAGCTATAAGGAAGTAACGATGTTTTAATTTGCCGTGTTATTTAACTAATTTTTGACACTAAATCTAACGTTGTAAACCGTGGTCGTCTCCATCTGGTACCGAATTCCGAAGTTGGAAAAAGCGACGGACGGACAAAGTCGTTGCAATAGTTTTCTCAGATTTGCTTAGCTTTTATTTATTACAGAGTTGTATTCCATTGAGGTGACGTAGCCGGGATTCGATTCACCAAACTTCATTTCGCTGCCCAGAGGCCCCTGTCGTCTGAGCCTACCCTTACTTTCCAAGACCTCGCCTTGATTTATGATGAGAACAGACACGTGGCTGGTACCTCCTGCACCTGTGAAAATGCCACAAAAGGACTTTTTTTGTGTGAAAAATACTTTCAAGGCTGACTGCCCCCATGAAAATAAGTTAAAAAGTTGAATAAACACGGATCCAAATTAGATTCACGTTGGAAGTTATAAGTCCTTTCAGGTTTAACGCCATCGTGGTGGATGGAACCACGAAATCCAAACGAACTAGGTGCCCACTATTTTAATTACATAAACTGTAGGAAAGACCTCCCATCCAGAATGTGGCAACATTTTAATGATGGAGAAAACTTAGTTCTTAGTGATTGAAAACAACCGAAAAATGAAAGATTAGGATGAGAGAGAAGAGTGACCGTACACAAACCCATAAATACACAAGATGCGAAACGCTGTCATCGGCAGTGCAGCAGCAAAATCCATCTGCAGCAAGCAGGACATACGATGCCATATCCGCCATCTACCGATGGAACGGCAAATCATAAAAGTAGCAGCCAAGGCCCGCTGATATACTAGCTACTACGCCCGGAACGCAACGGCCAGCAGCGCGAACATACGATGCCAACTACCAACCGAACGGCAAATTAAATGGGGGGGAGGGGGGGGGGGGAGTGAGACGACGCGGAATGAGCGAGCGAAGCCGCTAGTTAACAATAACACTCTACGATGGAAAACAAACTAAACGTAAGCATTTTGTCACAGTAGATGCTCAAAACGAACACCCCTCCTCCCCTGCTGTACAATTCTGAAACCACTTCTCCATGGACTGACAAACCCGTAATTGTACGAATCTGGGTGCTGCAACCATTCACAAAATGTCGTCGAAGGAAGCTCACCAACATTGAGGATTGGGGCAGAGTACACAAGTAACTTTAGGTGTTCCCAAAGGTAAAAACCCATTGGGTTAAGACCGAGCAGCCTGCCTAATAGGCCTTGTGTGACCAATCTATCTACCAGGAAAGCATCCATCACGGTAAAATGTCGACTCTAGGCTAAAGTGAGCCGTACCACTGTCATGCATAAATCACATTCTTCTGATGGTTGCCAGGGGAACGTCTTCCAGTATTTGGGGGCTGATCATTCTGGAGGAATTGGAAGTAAGTAGTTTTCTTCATTTAGCCATCAAGGTTAGGACGAGGAGCCCATCAAGTGATCATTAACAATTGCAGCCCAAACGGAATTGTGTCGATATGGAGTTACATTAATTCCGGGATTTTCATAAATGCTGATTCCCCTGTGGGACCCGGAATGACAGTAACTCCGGATTCTTAATTTGCTTTTTAAAAGTGTCTGAAACAATCCGATACTGTGGTAACACGGAGTTCCCTAACTCTCGATTTTTCTGAAATACAGATGTCTGCAAGGGAGCCGGGATTACCGTGAGTACGGAAACGGATTTTACTTTAAAAGTGCTTGCAGAAATCCGGAATTACAGTAACACGGAATTACAGTAACTCCGGTTTTCTCTTACTTTGGGTTAAAACGCTTGAAAAAAAACCCGGAATTAAGGTAACACAACGATAGAAGCCGTTACTGGAAGTCTGTGTTACCGTAATTCCGAATCATATCAGATACTTTTACAGCAAATTACGAATCCGGAGTTACTGTCATTCCGGGTCCCACACCGGGGATCAGCACTTATGAAAATTCCGGAGTTAACTTGACTCCGTGACACGCCCTCACCCAAACGTTCAGATTTGTTTTGATGCCTGGATTGTTGCATTAAGCTGTTCCAAAGATTGTTGTTGTGATTGTTAAAAATGATCGCATTGCGTGTGAACAAGCCCAAAAACGGTTAACAGCAGACAATTATGAAAGAGTGGTTTTAAGTGAATTTGCGAGATTTCACTGTTAGTCATCGGAGACAGTCAGAGGTTAAATCTTCCTGACCTGCAAAATGAATCTGAAGTGTTCTGATTTTGTTAAAATTTGTTGAAGTTTCACAACAACGGAGCTAAAGAAACGAGTTCGAAGGTGAAATTCCTACCACAGAATTTGGAGCGATGTAAGGAGATATTGGCGTGTTGCAGTGGGCAGAACAGTTGGCAGAACGCTGGCCATAAACAGTATAAGTGACTGACTGGACTAAATTGAACACTGGGCAGAAATCATGTAAGGAATAACGTATTGTAGCATATCTCGCCTGACCAAGTATTCAACACTCAATTTTATAGCTATGAGTTTATTTTAAGAAAGTGAACAAATTAATTGAGTTGATGCACATTTCGTTTTTCAAGACCGGTTTAAAGTTGACCGTAGTGATGATATACAACGGGTTCGTAAGTTGCGGCGAGCTGCTATTGTCATATACAGTTGCTTGGCAACGGTTTGCTTCCTGGCGTATAGTAAAACGCGTTCATTTTCTGAAGTAAGATATTATACAAACGTTCTTGCACTTGCTGACGTGGATTCTTGGAAATGTATTCATCGTCTTTAAGGCGGAAAAAATCTTTTTCAGCACTTGGGATAACAAACTAGACGACACGTGGAAGCGCATTCCACCTTAAAATCCAAAATATGGACGACTCATGGGATAAGAACTGCATCCGTAGTTACTCAACTTCACACAGGATGTTGCAACAAAGTGGTGATAAGTGGTTGCAACAAACTTACAACGGAGAAAAGTAGAAGGCACCAATCTCACCTATAGTGTTCTAAAGTAAAAACTGTAAAAACATGTGACTACAGCAGTAAGGTTTCACGTCGACTAAACAGTACACTGCGGTATGTGAAACCTTACAGGAAAGTTTACTTGTGTTCCTTTGCTGTTTTGACTTGGATCAGTTAAACCTTAACTTAAGGTTTAAATGATCCAAGACAAAACAGCAAAGGAACACATCAAACGAATTCGTTTTTGTTTTCTAATTGAATAAATGGACATGCAACAGTTTACAACCGAGCCCTTCCCCGAAGTGTTTTTATCAGCTTCGGAATGTAACGAGGAGTTGAGGAAATTTATCGATATTTAAACTATACTTGAGTGACATTTGAAACGATAATCCGCTTCCAAAGTAGTTATGATTCCCCTAGGATCCCTCACAAATTTGCCTAAAGTAGCCTAACTCACCGTGACAGCTGACGATTGTAGTAGGACGAACATCAGTACCAGTCACAGAGCTTCAGTAAAAGTTAATATGCGTTTTATTTTTAATGAAAATATTGTTTCTTAGATTTAAATAGAACACGATTCGCAACATTATTAATTTTTTTGGCCAAAATTTTTATTTATTTTAATTAAACGTAATTAGAAATATAAATAAATAAATATTTTGGTAAAAAAAATTAGTAATGTTGCGGATCGTGTTCTATTTAAATCTAGGAAACAATATTTTCATTAAAAATAAGCCACGTGAGGCATGATTTGCCTTACCAGCAACGCACGATTAATCTTTGGCTACCATGGTGACGGAACGATCGGACAACCATCAGCTTTCCCGCCCAAACACGTCAGGCCTCATCGCCGCTAATATTCGAAACGTGGTAGTAGAAGCAACCGCAGTACGTAAAATATTAAAATGTTGTACTTAAATTAAACGTAAATAGAAATATAAGTACAACATTTTAATATTTTACGTACTGCGGTTGCTTCTTCTACCACTTTTCGAATATTAGTGGCAATGAGGAGGCCTGACGTGTTTGGGCGGAAAGCTGATGCTGGCCCGATCGTTCCGTCACCATGGTAGCCAAAGATTAATCGTGCATTGCTGGTAAGCCAGATCAATGCCTCACGTGTCTATCAGGTACTACGTCGTGTTTGTTTAGAAATTGTTCAGGCTTACTAAATTTGGTTCTGTCATACTAGCGTTATGTAGCGAAGACCAGGAAACCAGACAATTCGGTCTTAAAAACAACATGGAGGGACGAAGCTGACAGTTTTATCTCATAAAATACGATGTGCTCGTTTTATCGGTGTAAAGTAAGCGTGATTGGCTGGTGGCTTCCGTTTATTGGCTTCCCATTGGTTAACTGCCGTTTATTGGCTTCCCATTGGTTAACTCCCGGTTACTGGCTTCCCATTGGTTAACAGCCGTTTATTGGCTTCCCATTGGTTAACTGCAGTTTATTGGCTTCCCATTGGTTAACTCCCGTTTACTGGCTTCCCGTTGGATGAGCGTATATTCTCAAGAAATTTAAATTCGCAGTATTACCAAAAGTCCTTTTCTTCACGTTTGTCACCTATATTTACTCTGTTGGTAACGCGGTAATTTAAAGTATGTTAGTACAAATTTGTAGTACAAAAAAAAATAGTCCGTCGCAAACACAAGTTTTGATGCTGTCGGTCTTTAAATTCGTTTTTCTCAAAACTGAATTTAACGATATACAAAAAAAAACAAGTTTTTCAGGAGACGAAATGTAAGCAATTTCACCGACTTAAGACGTCATAGCGTCTCAATATTCTTTGAAGTCAACAACACAAGGAGCTTAGGAATCGCGAACGAATTTAAATGAATACTGGTTACGCAAACATATCTCTGCGTAACCCGTCGAAGGGTAGACCATTCCTGGAGGAGGAGGATTCCTTAGGGATGAATCCTCATCGAATTTGTCGCCATCGTGAATTCCTAAACGCGTTAGGTTCGGTAAACAAGGATTTATGCAGCAAATGGACTTCAACTCGGTCGCTAGACGTGATTGGAATATGGTTGAAATTTGTGAAATATTCAGCACGCAGTGCAACCAGCAGGGTTTGCACAAACTGCATGAAGACCTTGAAAGCGCCTTGAATTCCTTGTTAGCTTCCTTGACAGCCTTCAATATTTTTTTGTCGTAATCTACATAATAAGATCGTAGAACCCACTACCTTTCAGAGAGGAAAGTAAATAAGAATCTATCGATCACTTTAATCACTTTTCATTCTTCGTGCACGTGTTTTGTCTTGAATTTGAATTTGAGTTTATTTACTACGAGAGATTATTGACCGTTGATGGTTGATGGATAAAATGAAAAAATCCGTGTTTCAGTTAAACGCATATAGTTTTAAATCAAACTAAGCTATGTTGTTAATTTCGACATTGCCAGCTAGAAACGATACAATGGCTTATTTATTTCGTAGATGCGGGCTTTCAGAGCTGAGCTGAATTGTTACTTTAATTACAGAGGTTCTGACCCATGCTCGCACGCCCCTACCAACCTCTCAAGAATTACCACAGAGAACGAGGTTAATCATTGCTATCTTGCAAAATGTTCGGCAACAATAAGACCTCAGTAACTAAAACATGAGGCATTGTTTTACTCGAATTCAATCCGATTTTTGCGCACATTGGCTAATAAACGCTTTCACCGAATTAAGTTTCTTATATGCAATTGTCGTGCACACTGACTAACAAACACTGATTTTCGTTCGCTTCGCTCGCTTAATCAGCAAGCACCTCCTGTGACTCGGTGTCCAGGCACAGATTCCTAAATATTTATATGGGAAGTGTATATACGCTTTTATAGAACAAACTTGAAACCTTTAGCCCGGCGGATTTGACATTTTCCTTTTCTGGGAGAGACAGAAGGTAAATCGCCGGCAAAACAAAACAATCATGTTTTACTTACTGAGGTCTTATTGCTGCCAAAAATTGTTGCAAAAATCGGATTGTTGTCTTATTGTTGTCTTATTGTTGTCTTAATGTCTTATTGTTGTCTTATTGTTGCAAAAATCGGATTGAAGAACCTTAAGTCAGTGAAACATCGACATACACATGAGCAACTAAATTGTACCAGTGTTGCAAACGGTAAATTTAAGACCAGCCGTGCGTAGTACGGGCTTCCTCTACTTTAAAATCATTCCCTATCTTTGAGCAAGATAAAAACAAACTTGGAATTTCTCCTAGAGAACTTGCCTGTTAATCGAAAAGTTTTGAGAAAGACAAATTTTAACTCAATAGGGACAAGGTAAAAAAAAAAATGAAATCAGTGGCACTTTCTAAATCAAGAACGACAAATTTTAACTCAAGACAGAAAAATGTTAAATCTATGAGGGCTATTTAACTACTTAAGCCTTTCATAAATCCGAAGTAAACTCTACAAATTGATATTATTATAAACATTGGATTTTTACTCTCGATGTAGTAATTATTGTCAACGACTTTGTCAGCTTTGCAAATTTTTAACCGAAGCAATAGATTTAGCCCAAAAAAAATAAAAAATAAAATTCACAAAAATTGCCGAAAAACGTGTCTTAAGTGTGGCTGCAAAACACCAATTTATGCTTTAGGCGTAGTTGGTGGAAAATCCACCAACTGAATCGTCGTCTCGATGTACATTCATAATTGGCTGCACCGTGCAACAACTGGGGCCACTGACCTTGGCATAAGGGTCTCAATTGACCGAATGTGTGGTTGCCAGTCGACTCCCACACTAATCCGTTGCTACATGGAAGTTTTACCATAGTATGGTTGGGACGGAAAAGAAAAGCATATATTAAAAGAGTAATCAAAATTTAAATATGCGTTTAAATATGTAAATATTTGCTCAGTGATGGATTAAAGGGATATACCTACCAGCGCCATTTCTCTCGATCCTCCACATCAAGTACGGCCCCAAAGGTGTATTTTCTTACCGTTAGTCTTTCCCTTGCTAAAAATCCTTTTTTAAATATGGCGTCTAGGAAATTTTCTGTTGAATATAATGAAACTTTTTTTACTAACAATCCGTCACTAAATGATGCATTGCGCGTGTACAATAATCATGACGTTTCATCTCTGTGTGTACATCTACTAATTTTCTAACAATTACCATCAGATCTAAAATCAATAGACTAATGCGGTAAAAATTAAAATTAATTATTCCAATAAATCGCCGAAGCAAAATTATAAGACACTAGCCTAAAAAATTATAAATTGTGATTTTAAAATACGAGAATCATTCTGGTTTGTGACGACACAATCGTTTACTTGATTCTGTCCCGTGTACTATTCACAAAGCCAACCGAGACAGCAGCTATGCGAGGAACGCAGCTACCACCCCAGCCGACCTTGGCACTGTAATTGCTCGGATGGTGATCTGTGCGTAGCTGTAATTTGGCACGCGGAATGTTATAAGGCAGGCCGGGTGTCCCTTTAAAGCATACGTATTACATTTTACGAGTCTCTTGAACTTTTATACGTATAAATAAGAAAACTTGACAAATAAAAATACAATTTCATATCAACCAAACCCGTGCATCATCCCTAGTTCTACAAATACTGAAAAATGACAAGCGGATCGGATTCATGGTGTACGCACGCAGGCTCAATTTTTGATGTTTTATTTCACTATTGATTCCAACTAATGCCTCAGAGCGAAATTCAATAAAAAAAAAGACTTGTCCCGTTTTTAGCAATAAAAATCAAGGGAATAGCACTGCGTGATCCTCCTTCTCCTAAATCAACCTCCCCCTCCCCCTCCCCCCCCCCAACTCCCAGAGACTGACGCGATCAAAATCACCAGTCCTAAGTCCTTACGTCTGGTGACAGTTGATCGCTGATGCCACGTCTCGCTACCAGCGTCATGTATCAAGCTTGTCAGTGTAAATAAAATCCCCATCATGGCAGACATTTTCATTATCGTAAAAGTGTTATAGATGAGGTTTTGTGTTTTTTCTTCTTCTTCTTCATTGCTTGTTTTATTTTCTCCATCATCTTTAAGCAGCTTGTCACATTTCGGGTGGGGCCTAGCATCAAAGCACTCGTAACGTGAGATTTTATAGTGCGGTAGGGTGCCGCAAACTTCTCCTGTGACAGCAGTGGCGGCGCTAGCTGCATACTGCAGGCAGTTTTTTGAACGCATTTATGCAACGCAACATTTCCCGCAGAAAAGCCTTTGTAATTTGAAAAATGGCGTCGGGTTTGGCCCTGTCGAGTGACAAATGTTTGCAGGGAGAGATAGAAAGAAAAAAAGATGTATTTTCTGTCTGTGTATGTGTTTAACTGTTGTGTGTTGAAAAGCGAAGCCCACAAAGTACACAATGTCATCACAACTCGACGTTTCGAGCTAACTCCAGCGCGTTATCAAAGGAAAAAAAAACACAATACACTTAAAATTGCATAACAGACAGCCGAATTACAGGCAAAACTGCCGAAGTCAATACAATAATTAGAACAATTAAAAAAATAACCGAGAATTTGAAAATTTAAAGAATAGGAAGCGGACCGTGACCTGTTTATGCTGAAAGCGCAAGAAGAAGTGGTCCTTTATCTTAAGGAACCAATTTTTCCCCCTTCATATTCCCCCCCCCCCTCAATTATGGTCAGAGCTCTGTAAATAAATAAATCTTCCGTCTATCCCATGCGTAAACTTTTGCCTAAGCGAAATATGTATATACAGGGTGAGGGAACTAAAGTGTAACGAGCCGATATGGTTAATGAGATAATAGTAATGATAGAAATGTAATGATGGAGTGATGGGGGAAGTTTACACGAGAAAAAAAGAATGACTTTGAATTGATATTTCAAGGTCATCCTTGTGCTATCTTCTTAACGAGATACGATACGGCAAAAAAGTATATTAGAAAGTTGGACGGAAGGAAACAATACGACTAAAAAAAAAGAAAGAAAAAAAACAGATTAAAAATCGGAAGAGTAAATAAAATAGTTACGATGGTGTTTAAAAGCTAACTCTGAACATGCTGGCTGCACTGTAGTGAAGCCAACTGCCGAGAAGTAAACGTCCCCCCATCAAACCCATCATTGCATTTCTATCATTATTATTCTCTCATTAGCCATTCGCAGGATATCGGTTCGTAACACTTGAGTTGCCTCACCCTGTATGTATACAGATAGATAGATGTTACTCACCCCCCAACCCTTCTTTACGAGGTTCCCCAGTGTTGCGATAGTAGAGACTAGCGACCGAATAGTATGATGACTGGTGACACTCATCACCATCAACAATTACTCCATTACGTCGCAGCACAATGAGACCGCCTTACCTTCATTCCATACAAGGTCGGCACCGTCTGAGATAACCTATAACAGTTGAAAGCTCTGGTAATTAACCCAGTCTCTGTGGTAGAACAAATTCAGCCGACCGCCAGCGCAGCACCCAAAAAAAATCCCCAATAGCACATCATAATAATGCTCCATCCCCAAAGACAGCACAGTAATGCCTATACCGTTCCATACTGTGCTATACTGCGCAATATCTACTGACCCGCATTGAACGGTAGGAAGTCTTCAGAAACGTGCTGTCACAAGTCTGCAAGCTTTCTTCACAATTCCTCGTTTCGACCCATTTCTTCTGTCTCCTCCCCCCCTTCCCCCGGGCCCCGATTTTCGCCAAATGCCAAACGGCCAAGCTGTCTGACTGTGGTCGCTGGTCCGTGACAAGAATAATGAGTTTCTCTCTCCGGATTGCTTTGTTTCCACACCTTTTACCGCGGCAACGCGAAAATCCTCTTTTACGACAGCAGGCGTTTTGAGGTGTGCATTGTGTGCGTGTTTGTGTTTGTGTGGGGAGGGAGAGGACCTCGCGTCTTGATATATATCACCACTACCTATCCATCTTTTCGTAAATGACAAACGGGGAGGAATGGATTTGGAAATCCATTTGTCCCATTCCTTTCTTTCAATTGTAACTTCGGGCCATTTTTTGTCATCCCATTTGTTTGTTTGTTTGTTTGTTTGTGTGTTTTGACGAACTACGTTCTTTTTTGTTGTTGTTGTCTATGGGTTCACCCGGACACACGGTCAGACGCGGCGAAGGATTCCCCTCCCCCCTCTCCCCCCACGTTATTCTATAAATCCCAACCTTCTCCTAAGACCATTCCTTCCCAGAAAAGCCACAAACACACAGGTTTCAAATAAATCTGAAGCTACGGCTTTTTACGTAATATTTATAGAATAACGTGGGGGGAGAGGGGGGGGGGGGGGGGGGATCGGAAAGACTTCTCCGTAAACAAGCCTGCCATTCATGATGGTCCCTTAGGCGTTTCACTACGTCCTCTGCGTCCGTTATTACTTAGCGCCAATCACAACCGGGTTTCGACTTAACGCTGAATGCAAGATTAAAACAAAATAAGCCCAATGAGTCTTGTGTAGCATATGAGCTCGTATCCCCATACTCATGCACAGCTGTGAAGGTACATACATAAAGACGGACTAGAGTTCACTCGAACGGAACGAACTATAATTTGAACTCCAATTCCAGGGAACAAGGCTTGTGACATGACAGCCTCCATGCACACGCATATATGTACATCGCTAATCAAACAAAACGGTTGGATACTTCACACACAAAATACAACATATGCACGCGCAGGAAACAGAACGTAAACAGAAACCCACGAACACATACAATACAGACGCCATACACAGCAAAGCGCCTACAAAATCGAAGATTACAAATACATACACGAAATGAACACGTATTTACTCACACGAACTCGAACTAAAACAGGAACCTTCAAACACAAACACATGCCACCAATCGCCGTAACTGGGAGTCTGATTGTTTCAAAACTTGTAAATGCACACAATACACATATAGCCACTCGCACAAAACAGACTTAACATGTAAAACAACAAAATATTTCGAACACAAACCGTGTTCATATTCTGACATAACCATTGAGTCAAAACAGTCCTTGTCTCCTGGAATTCGAATTCAAATTTTAGTTCGTTGCGTTCGAACCATCCAATCCATTTTTATTTGTGTACCTTCAGAGCTGTGAGTATGGGGATACAAGCTCTAATGTTTTTTTTCTCTAAGTGGTGCTAAGTAGGTTGGACATCAGACCCAATGCTCTCTCTGGTCCCTTCCATCATCTTCTCGCGGGTTGTTTTGATGAAAGCCGTAGCTTCGAGTCTTTATTTTTCGTTTTCCCTCCCCCCCCCCCTCGTCTTCTTTCGTCTTTTGCTTCTTCCCGTGTCACAGTTTTCGTGACGTCCGTAAACAAGGTGTCAGTACCTTATAAAAGGCGATTACTGATGAATGGCATCTTCGTTATTTTCCGTCCCGTGAGAAGTTTAGGGAATAAACCACCAAGGATTTCCAAGTATATCGTCCTTCAGAATTGATTTTACGCTCTGATAAAGATGGAATTAATCGATGGAGAACAGTCCCGGAAACGTAAACTTAACGCAGTTGTCAGTTGACCCTATTTCATTCCAAAATTGTGCAGCGAATCTGCAACGACAAAAAAAAAATTAAAACGTGTTTCCTGGGGCTACTGATCTTGTTGTTCGGCTCTCAAAAGGACGCGACAAACAGAATGGAAAGGTTTTAATAATAGAAATTTGTGGGAAACAAACAATGAGTACTGGTAACAATGTTTGTTTGTGTGTCTGCTTGTTGTTGTTGACTTATTGACTTCCCAAGTGCTCAGTGTCCACAGTGAATGATGTCCACAGTGCGAGGTGTATCAGTGCTTGAAGCAACACTTGTATGTGCGGGTTGGTGTGGAGTTGATTGTGGGAAGGCAGAATTAGTCAGTAGGGTTTTGGGAAATGTTGAAGATGACGTTCGGCGCTTATACACGAATATATTATCTCTAAAGGTATCAATTCTTACCGTTTGACAACAATTGGAGTTTATTCTTGCATGTGTTACAATTAGTTTTCATTTAGATCTTACATTATAAACCGAAGTCTCATAGCAGAAATGAAGCACCCGCAACGACCCCCGGAAGGGGAACAATGAAAACGTGAGAGTGTGTCAATTCTTTAGCATGAAGTTGAAACTGAGACGTTGTTGCCCTGAAAAGAAGTTGAAATTGGCACATTGTTGCCTCGACTAACAATTTGCTCTAACAATTATCCTTCTAACTAAACACCGTGGTAATCTCAAGTGTATGCGGAAAACATATCCCCGGAATAAATATCCCCGGAATAAATATCTCCGGAATAAATATCCCGATATAAATATCCCCGGAATAAATATCCCGATATAAATATCCCCTGGAAAAAAATATCCCCGGTAAGAATATCCCCCGAAAAAAATAAAACATGAATTTGGGGCAATATTAAAACACCTTCTTTGTGAGTATCTAGTCGCAATTTATACCATTGTCATGTAGTAAAAATGCATCTGATGGTGGATCTCCGTCTGTACTCAATTCCCCTAAAAAAAAAATTAGGAAAGTGGTAAGGAATGAAACCTATCTCTCTAATAACTACTTCGAGTATTATAAACGTGATAGGTCTATTAGTGGCACACGCAGGAAAATATTTAGAGAGCAGCCCACTCGACACCCCCCCCCCCCCACCTCCATTTTTTTCAATGAACACGAACGTTTGTTTAAAGAATAAAATAAAACAAATTAATGTTAACCTCACCGCCAAGAAAATTTAAGTTGAAAGGGTATGAACTAGCATGGCGGAGAGAAGGAGAATCATGAGTTTCCGTCCCCCCCCGCCTCCTCCCATACCGAAGGCGTACGTTTTTGGATACTTTAAGGGCATTTCCGTCCTCCATTTTGGTACCTTAGGAACGTTCTCAAAACAAAACAAAAAAGAGAAAAAACCCTAAAAGATCAGAAACTTCTCCTGCCTTGTATGACATCGGTATATTAGTGAGCTAGTCCATTAAATAATATTCAACAACTTCCCCGCTCCTACCCCTTAAAGTAACACTATCACAGAAGTGGGCAAAATCTGGCAACATTTAGCGCTGTCTAGTACTATCTAGCACTATCTTGCACTTGCTTGCGTCAAGCGGAGGAATGTACTATGGCATTTCTTTTAATGAACCAGACAAGCCACGACCTCCTTAATTATGGAGTGAAAATTTGGTACGTCCTTGTGCATCTGGGAGCGTACTATACACGTTAACAATATCGCTGGATGGCGCCCCGGTATTTTCGTTCCATTTTCAATCGGTGGTAGTGCTACTTAAATGTCGTCCATTCCACGGTGGTACTCTGGTAGGGTAGTCCGTAAAACGCATGCTGCGGTAGGGGTGTCCGTAAATCGTGCTATGGTCGAGGAGTCCACAGAATTAAATCGTACGACAATAAAAAAAAAAAACATTATGACTGCAGGGTATATTTATTTCGATCCAGTCATGCTGACAGGTGGTGCTGTCAGCACCAATTTGGCACCACCCCCTTTGAAAATGTTATAATTCTTTGATTGAATGAGCACTAATTTTAATTTTAGAACACTAATGAATAATATTCGAGCACACTAATAGTCGGTAGTTAGTTGGGAATGGTTACACTACGTGATGGTGCGAAATTGAGGGAGCTCCAAGAGCTCCCGCCGCCTTCCAAATAAACAACACACATTTCTTACATGCATGTCAAGTCTTGCAGACATGATGTCTGGGGATACAATAACCCTTGCAAATGAACCAACATTTCCCTCCTCCCACCGGCGTGGTATTTGTTCTTTGAACACAAGTCGCCTATAACAAACGGTGAAACATCCCTCAGGAAAATTATTAGAGCATTGACAAATAAAAAATAAATTACGCTGACCATTTTAGTTTTACGAAGAATCCACCAAAGCCATGGGTTACACACCCTTCCTGTTCCTTTTTTGGTGTGCCACCCACAGCGAAAGAGAACGTTTGAGCATTGTGATGGTCTCGTGTCCCCTGTACAGCGGGAGTTGGCTTTCTTCCAATGCTCTTGTGACACCGTTGTAGCTAACCCTCTGTCGGCTCTGCCGGCCGAATAACTGTGGGTTTACGCAACACAGTATAGAGCAGTGACACGACGTGGAGCCTTAATGGGTTAGCTGCAAGGGGCACTGCAGAGAGAAACAGAAGGGCGTCATACTGAAGCCGATGCTGTTAAGAGTGATTTCTTAAACCTAAAACGCGCGTATTTTGTTGTTGGAGAAAACAACGTTATTTTAAGCCTAAGAAATCCGCTCTTTCGTTGTTTTCCCCGCCATTTTTATGTAGTGCACCTTGTAGTTATGCCCTCCAAAACCCATACTGGTGCCAATCTGGTGCCAATATGGCGGCAAATGTCACTGCCTATACTCGCTCACTAGCTTATTCTTGGTTAAATGCTAAATTTGATGATTGCTTCTCCCCCTTACCTGAGCGCGCGGCTTTCGAGTTGTCTAAACTGCTAATCAGGGCAACAACGCGGACGCACATATTCTTCTGTTGCCTCGCGACACGACGTACGATGCGTACAACATGACAGCGTCGATTTATGATAAAGAGAAAACAATTACAATTTTTTTTTACTGCAGTACAAGACGACAGACTGATTTCTGAATGACGCATTCGGTGGTTTGTTTTCGATTCGATAACCCCGGAATGGACGCCACGTTGGATTTTGAATTCTCGCTGCGAGCAGCTGTTTATTCTACCGTCGTCAGATCACTGCCAGAAGCTGTTTTTTGTGCGAGTAAAGCAAGTTTTGGAAATAGCGTCAAATGAAAACAATGCTGAACTTGCGCAAAAAGGATATACCTTTTCCCTACTATCCAGCAAACTGCTGGAAAATTGGTTTTGCAACATTCACATAGTTTGAACTAATGTTGCAAAACTGAGTCGTACAGGAAAATCCACATGGAAGCATGACCCTTTAACCTTCCATTAAAACATAGGTACTGTTTTCCACAACAAAACTTAAGCAACTGGAGTTGTTTTTGGTTAAAAAAAAAAGCAATCGTCCATATCTGAAAAATCGCTAAAGAAAGTAAAAACATAAAAAAATCACACCGCACATCCGCGTCAATTTTTTTATTTAATTTTTTGCGACCTTGTAGATAGCCTACCACCGAGCGAAAGTCATTACAGTCACAGTGGTGAGGTATTGACACTCCTGGGGACAAAAGGTTACGTCCAGCCCGCCACAAGGCCTCTCACCTACCAGTAAATGACTTTCGGTAAACGGGGAATACTTGTCAAATCTTGCAAGGGGCCAAGGGGATAAAGACTAGTTTAACAGTCAATGTTCCGGACATTGCTGAAACGCTCTGGCCTTAGCCTCCATTGAAATGCAATTTACATTACCTGGTGTCCTCTCTCCCCTCCCCCTCCCCTCTCCCTAGTCAGATGGCCACCGGCGAACCAATGAACTTGTAATCGAATCGGGGTATTCCCTAACGAAATCAAAGTGAGACTGGAAGGAGGGGGGGGGGAGGAATCGGAGAAGGGGAGGGGGGCAGCTAAAAGCGACAAGTTGAGCGTGAAAGGCAGCTAAGAATAGAAGAGCGAGAAAAGGACGGCTTTTCAACAAATCCAGATTGGTCGTAGTTCATTTATCGCGGCTGTTCGCTAAGCGATGTGCAGGGTGGTTCATGGATTCGTCCTACGTTGTGTAGCGACAATGGAAAACGATGTTGTAATAGCATGCTGCACTACTTGCTAAAAAAAAAAAGCGTTGTTGTATAGAGTTGGCACTGTTAAAAGGACGTGCCTCTCAGCGCCATTTTTCTCGATCCCCCACATCAAGTACGGGCCCCAAAGTTTTACTTACTTACCGTAGGTCAATCCCGAGCTAAAAATCCGTTTTAAAATGTGGCGTCTGCGAGATTTTCTGTTGAATATTGGTAATTTTATTTACTGCATCCCGCACGATCCTTTGCGCGCCTACAATAACCATGGCGTGTCACTGTTTCCGGTTGTAACGACACAGTTTTTGCGTCAATGCTGTCACGTGGCCCGCAATTCTTGACCAGGCCAGACGTCGTTCCGCATCGTTCACGTGATGACGAGAAGACGAGGGCGGAAGTGACGTTGTAGTATTACTACGCGGAATCTCGCGACGGCAGCGCGAGGCTGTTATAAGGCATGGCGGATGTTGCTTTAACTTTTAGTAGCGGTAAATTCTGTGAACCAACCTGGAAAAACAGGAAAACCTCAGGGAATTTAAACTTCGTTTGAAACTCAGGGAGAACTCAGGGAATTGTCTGATTTTTCTTTTACAAAAATCCTGGAAAACTCGGGGAAAAAAATTAAGAATTTAAATAATGTATTTCCCATCTAAAAGCTTCAGCCTTTTTAATACAAAATTGGTAAAATGTACGAAAAAAATTCCTTCCTAAAATTATGGTAAATAGCTTGAAAAAGGGCTTCATCTACTCTGGAAACCCTGGAAAACTCAGGCAAATGGATTTCAGTATTTTGGTTGGAACCCTATGTAATGGTACCCCGAGTGGTTCATGAAGTCGACACTTTATGTGCTTTAACACAAAACTCGACCTTTCCAGATTTTTAATTTTCTGGAACGGAGTCGAGCGCTAAAAGCTACAAAATTATCGATTTCGTAAAAACACGAGTGGCATTCGACGTGAGAATTTTTATTTTCTTTCCGCAAAACGATTCTCCGATGTAATATCGATTTACGGTTTCGAATTCGGCTTACGATTTTCGATTTACGAAGTAATTTCTATTTACAATATTTACCATGTTTTCTTCTTATTTGGTGAAGCGATACTAGCTACCCATCGCATTGCCTCATCCTGCCTGTAATTTCGTTAGGGAATTGCGTTGGTATTTCGTAATAAGTAGGCCTAAACCTCATTTTTATGCCGCTCACGTATGAAGTTAAAACGTAAATTTCCGAATTCATACGAGAAGCAGCTTCATGTTTCCGTAAAACTCCGACAATTCACGAAGGTAACGTCATTACCCTAATATGGCGATAATGAAAATGAAATCAAACAGCTTCCTCTGAGATAATATATACAGTATAGATCTGTGGTTTGTTTGTCGATGGCCAATCCTCGAAAAGCAAAACTTTGCGTTATATAATTATTGAGTGGAATGGTGTGGTTTTTTTTTTCCAGTGTAAGTCCAACATGGTGGTCGTTCTGCGGAAAGAACACAAAAATTTTCGGCTACAATACCACAAGTACTTGTATTAAATCGATAATTTATGTGTTTTAGCTCGAAACTACTTTCCAGATTTAATTTTCCGAAACCGAAGGTTGAGGAAAATTTGTTGGAAATGAACTGAGAGCTAAAGCGCACAAATTACAAATTTCATAGAAACGCGAGTGGGATTCGGTTTGAGAATTTTTATTTTCTTGCCGCAAAATGGTTCTCTGAAAAAAATTTTGTTTGAGTTTGAGTAACATCTCGTTTGAGTTTGAGAGCATCGCGTTTGAGTGCATCCCTTTAAACGATTTACTTTTACCGATGCGATG